>VXAL01019247.1:60172-133300 GCA_013399475.1 Chauna torquata
TTCCAGTGCTTGACCACTCTCTGAGAGAAAAAGTTTTTCCTGATATCTAATCTAAATCTCCCCAGGCGCAACTTGCGGCCGTTGCCTCGAGTCCTATCATTAGTTATCTGGAAGAAGAGGCCGACCCCCTCCTCATCACAACCTCCCTTCAGGAAGTTGTAGAGTGCAATGAGGTCTCCCCTGAGCCTCCTCTTCTCCAGACTAAACAATCCCAGCTCCCTCAGCCGCTCCTCATAAGGCTTGTGTTCCATACCCCTCACCAGTTTCGTTGCCCTTCTCTGGACACGTTCCAGGGCATCAATGACTCCTGGTCAGCCTGCTGCCCACCAGGACTACCAGGTCCCTCTCTGCAGAGCTGCACTCCAGCAGGTCAGCCCCCAACTCGTACTGGTGCCTGCAGTTATTCCTCCCCAGGTGAAGGACCTAATAATAATTTTATGTGAAAAACATCATTCACATTTTCACTTCATTTTTTCACGACAATTGCTTTTCAACAACAGGAAAATTCAGGTCAGTTCTTCAGTGCTTTTAAATAACAGATTCTACAGTTTCCTCGGTGGTCAGCTTCCTTCTCATATGCACTCCCTTAATACAATGTTTTATAAGAGGGTGACCAGCTAACACTGCATGAGAGGAATATTGTAAAGTCTGTACTGACCTTCAGAAGTACTTGAACTTCTTACTATTATGTGCCTTCGGCTTTTTCCAGGGCTTTTCTTCTTCCCTAAAACAGGCCTATCTCTGAAATGCTACAACGATAACTTCAGCTATGATACTTTCAAAATCTCTGTATCTTCACCCAAAGATGCTATTTACTAATTTTGTTTAAAGTTTATTGATCTTCTATACTGTAAGCCTTCCACAGTCCATAGCCAACAAGATTATTTTATAGCCAACAGGTTATTTTATCCTTCCCTTCATAGTTCTCTCTCCTGAAAGAAATTAAGCTGGTAATAACTTCAAAACTCTCAAAGCCTGAACTTTACTGCCATCACGTTGCATTGAGATCATTGTCCTCCCTTTATTATAATTTCAGCTTCAGTGCAGCTGCTTGCTTTACTTCTGCCAGTTCGCTTCCTCATGAGTACAGACACAATCTGTACCACTCCTACTGCTGTCATCTGAAATACTTCAGAAACGTCCATCCCTTACATTTAGCAACCTCAACTACTCTTACGTATTGCAACAGTTCAGAGACGTCTCATGAATAACTTCACCTTTTGTTCAAACATGGACCACCTTTGAGCTTAAGTAGGCTCTGCACTTGTTGTCAAAAGCATAGGGCTCTTTCCTTCTTTGCTGCCTATTATAGAAGTTACCAGTCTTTCTCTCTCACCATCACTGCCCCAAAACCATGGACCCTGTTCTACAGCCTTTGCTCTCAGGAGCATGCTCAAGGAACCGGGTGCAACTGACTCCCACTTTAGGATTTACTGACTTTACTTAATGTATTTCTGGATTGAAAATCTCTCTAAAATACATGGATCCCAACTTTTCAAATTAAATACTTCCGTGGCCCTTCCTTTGTCACCCACAGTCTGGATATGTCTCATCTTGCCAGTCAAAACCTAAGTTAATATTTGTGAGAATTTCACATATATTGTGAGAATACCATGTACATAGGGTGAAATCTCACTGTTCATAATAGGCACAGCCTGTAATGAGGGCTAACAGCATTTGTTAACTTCAACAGCTTCAGGATTTCGCCAGTGAACCCCAAGCCCATTATTGCTATGGCCTGCATTGCTGGAGCGTTAAGAAGGTGCAGCCATCTCACAGGGTTACATTGATCACGGACACAGAAAAAGATGACTGCTACCTCAGCAAATTTGCTGCTTAAACCACTCCCCCCTCTCATTTTTTTTTGTTTGTTTGGTTGTTTTTTGTTGTTGTTGTCTAATTTCTCACACATTCAGTGGTCCAGAAAACTCCACCGTTTCTTCCTAAAATGCACGTTGAATAATTATGGGTCAGACTTAAGAGAAGCAGAGTAGCCTAGTGGATGACCCCCACAGCATGGGCTAAGAGACTGAAAAGCAAGGACTGCTTGTTTTACATAAGAACTGTTTAGAAAAGAATCAGAATCATCTGGCCAAAGAAATACAGGAAACAGCTCTTCTTGTGCAAAGGAAGGCATCTGGGGGGCTTCCCTGCCTGATTTTATCCACCGCTTTGCTTTCAATCTCTAATTTCCAAAGGAGCTGTGCAGAAGCACTTAAGTATGACAGTAATGATTACAATTTACGGTAGCCTATGATAGAATGGGGTCAGAACAAAGGTTAAAATAACAAACAAACAAACAGCAGATAAAATCATCTGCCTGGTGAGTAATTTTCACCCAGGTTTGAAGTGAGTAAAGTCTGCATATCTGTACTTACCCTTAATTACACCCCTTACCCTGAGCTTACTGAGGGCTCTGTGGCTCCTGACTATGCCTCCTTCTTCATCCCACCCTCCAGAGCCCACTGCAAGCTTAGCACCTAATTATCCTAATTATGAACACATATAAAGAACAGAAACCTGCAGGAGCACTGATAATACTGCCCCTAAAAACTCTGGATGTAGGGAGATGAGAAGCAAAAGAAGTTGTGCTCAGTGACGCCTTTCAACACATGGGGCTCTGAGCAACTGCAACAAGAAGCCTAGGAGAAGAGCTAGCTTGGCTGAACATTTGAGCTAAAGATGAGCATTATTTCAACAGGTGTAATCCTACAGCCCTCTCTGTCTGCTACAGCAAATGAGAAAACTGATAGGCATTTAATGAATCTCATCCTAACCTGTGTGGAATAATCTTCCAGCTAATCTTCTAACTGGTTTCCATCCATCTAGCAACAGCGGTGCTTAAATCTCTTGTTTGCACTTTACTAGCTGCAGATTGTAAATGTTTTATGAGCCGCTGAGCTTGCAGCATTACTATTTTATTAGAACGTTGAATATCTCGTGTTCATTGCTGTCTTACCAGCAAATTTTATCTAAACAAAAATTGCCTCCATACTTCTTGTGAATGACAATTTGGTAGTCTGATGGATGCTGTTGTTTCAGCTTGTTTTGCATCAACAGTTTGAAAATAGCCCCTCTGCCTTGCTGAGACACAACGGTGCACCTGTGCTAATGCCAATAAAAATACATTCACATCATGAGTATATCCAATTTGGCTTCTGAAGAAGGGGCAGAGGTCCTGTCAGTCTTGGTCCTGGTGTTAAGCACATGTGAATGATTCTCCTGCCCCCAGAATGAAGAAAATGTTTTCCTAAGTTGAGTATGTATTCCTCACAGTGTTAGCTCTTCCTCAAAAAGGCACCGCAGCATTACCAAGTAGATAAACTGGACTGGTTTAGAGTTTAGCTGAACTGCTGTAACATCAAACACTGACCCAAGCAGACGGCTAGGACCTACGACCATCCTCTTGCTGCTCTGCTCAGTTCTCACAAATCACGCGTATCTTTGGTAAGGATGTTCTGGGTGCACAGCCTCTGTGCAGCCACGCCGAGAGGTCCCAACAGCCCTGCAGCTGGTACAGAGGAGCAGAGGCTGGGACAGCCAAGCACTTTATGAAGGGAAAAGGGAGACAGGAACAGCTCTCCCTCCTGAAGGAACAAAACATGAGCTGGCTTTTTCAGTCACCCATTTCCTGTGGATTTTACCGTGGTGAAGGATGATCAAGGACCAGTTCTGTTACTCGGATACGAACTTCATCAAGGTGTGTCTTTATCCATATCTAGGCTCTGCCCCAAATAGCTGCTGAAATCCCTGACCAGCTTGTCTCCTTCTGTGGTGTGATGGAGGGAGCAGTTTAGACCATTTGCTATTTCATTTTCTTTTGTGTCTTAGACATGAGCAGTAGGAATGGCTGATTCGGAGAGCTGAGTTTTCAGGATCAAGAGAGGTATGGGGACAACCGGAAAGGTGTAATGTGCCCTGGCACAGCAAAGGATGCCAGACCATTCCAGCCAGTGTCCTGCTTACACAACCACTCACACAATGTCAGAGCTCCCGGTTCCGTCCAGTGCCAAAACACACCCACCAATTCACAGAAAAAGCCCTGCTCTGGTCCTTGTGTCCATGGACAAGGGAGTATCCAAGGCTTCCATGATGAGATGACTGTTAAGGGATGTAAGTTCCTCCTTCAGTTCTGGATCAGAGAACTGGGACAAAAGAACTGCATCAGCCTGAAAATGCAGCTCTACAAGGATGACACAGGCAAGGGAGTGGTGTGGGCAGCAATGCACCCAACCTGCCAGCATGGCCAACACCCCACCCTCTTTCTACAGTGGCCACAGTCACCCTTTCTACCACAGTTTCCCCACTCATCTATGAACTAAGTACTCCCACATCTCCTACTTGCCCTTCCTATTGCCTCCCCTTCTCCACCATTATGCTCTCCATCCTCACCTACACCACTTATCTTCACCTCCCAGTGCTTCTTTCTGTGGGACCTGCCCATTCACCCCATGTCTCCTGTTATCCCATCTCACACTCTGCTCCATCACAGAAACAGCTTCTTCCTGAAAGTGTGCAAGGCTGTAACAAACCCATTCAAAAGCAAAGTAAAAACAGTGTTCACGGTGGTTCTGATTCCCTTGCATTTAAGAAGTTCCCTATTCATGTTAGAAGAAAACCGGTGTGAGATTCATTGCCTATTTCACATGGCAGTGTCCAGTCTGGTTTCCAAGCAGAAGTTAAAATAAGCCTGTAAGCAATTGGGAACTTGCTGAACGGAGCATTTCTGTGATTCATCCAGACCCACAGCAAGCACCAGGCAATACTAGCAGTATGTATATACTGCAATATGTATATACTAGCAATACATTCTCTCCAGTGACAGATTATGGAAATCCCTGGTGTGTGTAGGACCCTTGCAGAGTGAGGACCAGTGCTGAGGTCTGGATGCCAGACGCTATTTGCTGAAGATCGTTGCTGCTTCCTAGGCACTGTTGTTAAGAGACAAAGCTGCTACTGCCATCCAGAGCTAGCTACCAGTACACCCTGTGAAAGAATTGCTACTTTTCCAGCTGCTCATTTGACTCTTCACTGCGGTCTTGCTCCCAAAACTTGTGTCCCATCAAACATCTGGCTTGATTTGCTCCCATCCGTCATCTTTAACGTCCTTAAAGTCACTATTCTGGGGGCACTGTGGTTGGCCTTGACACATGCAGCACTTCCCACCTCGGAGCTAACGGGGTCGCGCTGTTTCTCCAGTTAAAACAAACAAACAAACAAACAAACAGAGCCTGAAGTCATCACAGAACCTGAAACCTCTGCAGGGCCGGAAAGCTCCCGCGGCACCCGCCCGCGCTGACCCGCAGCTCGCCAGCCCTCGGGGCCCAGCCTGCGGAGAGCAGGCGAGCGCCGCAGCCCCGGCGGCCGCGGGGAGCAGCGCCCCGGCGGTGGGAGCCCCGGCGGTGGGCGCCCCGGCCCCGGCCCCGGCGCCGCCCGGGAGGAGGCAGGTGGGACGGAACGCACGCGTGCGCAAGGACGGGCCGGCCCGCCCCCGTTTTTTTAACGGGAGGCGCAGGGGGGCAGGCTGTTACAGGGCACGGAGCGGCGCCGCTGGAGGCTTGCGTTCTGCTGGACGCAGAAGTTGTATAAAACCAGAACATCCCTTTACATCTGCTCAGAAATGCCGTCCTGTAAGTGCTTTGTTCTCCTGCGGCAGGGGAAAACCCTTTCCACCTACTCTCCAGACAAAAGCCCTGCAAAAGAAGAAAAACACCAAGGGCTAACTTCAAGGAAGTGCTTCCAGCTGCTGTTGTCTTTATTAAAAGAAGCAAAGAAAGAAAACAAAACAAAACAAAAAAAGCCCTTCCAGCTCCTGGGAGAATCTCCAGCTATTAAAACCATGCCACCCATTTAGCTCCCAATAGGAGTCTTTCATAATTGNTTCTGGGGGCACTGTGGTTGGCCTTGACACATGCAGCACTTCCCACCTCGGAGCTAACGGGGTCGCGCTGTTTCTCCAGTTAAAACAAACAAACAAACAAACAAACAGAGCCTGAAGTCATCACAGAACCTGAAACCTCTGCAGGGCCGGAAAGCTCCCGCGGCACCCGCCCGCGCTGACCCGCAGCTCGCCAGCCCTCGGGGCCCAGCCTGCGGAGAGCAGGCGAGCGCCGCAGCCCCGGCGGCCGCGGGGAGCAGCGCCCNTTCCAGCTCCTGGGAGAATCTCCAGCTATTAAAACCATGCCACCCATTTAGCTCCCAATAGGAGTCTTTCATAATTGCAAGCAAATCCCCCAGCTGAACCAGCCTCTTACTGCTTCTCCCCGGTTAGACTGTGTGCAATTGCTGTAAAACTGACTCTTAAGTGTTGCTTTGTGGCTGAGGTTACAAAAGAGCTTGGTGAGTGCAGTAGCCAACCCTGCATCACGTTGTCTGCTGGAACCCCCAGCACTTTTCTCAGCAGACTGAACAGGGAAGTTAAGTACATAAGAACTGAGTCCTTAAAAATTGCACAGCAAATGACAGAGATCTAGCTGGCCAAGGGGCGAGTTGTAGGTGTGCACAGCGATACGAGGGAGCTTGTTTGCGATAGTGTGCCTGAACAGAGCAGTCTGACTGCAGTCCCGATTTTCTAGAAGGACCCGCTGCTACTTGCAAGATGCTGGGCAAGGTCATGCAGATCTGTTTGGTTGGATGGACGCTCTCTGCAACAATGTCCTGTGGCCAGATCCAGCCAGCAGGGCCATTGTGCGCATGAGCAAGGACAGTACAACTGTGAAGTCCCCTAGAGGGGACACAAGTCGTTTGGGTTTGAGGCTAAGGCTCCACATAAAGCCGGGGCTGTAGCCCCAGCCCTGCTGCCTGCGGGGGGTTCAGTGCTTCAGGGGAAAGCCTTCTCCTCGGGCGCTAACATCGCTCCCTGCAGCCGTTCTGGGGAGCACCACAGGAGCCTCTGGCACAGGGCAGGAGGCCATCTCCCGGTGAGAATTTGTCCTCTACCTCCAGAGCGCCTTTCTCCTTGAGACTCATCCAAGCCATGGCCTTGCTCAAACATAAGTTCACCCGCCCCTTGCCCCGCACAGACCAACCCCTCTGAGGGCATCTCATTGCCACCCAGGCAGGCCCCTCGGGGTTCAGCAGGTCCCCACGTGCTGCCGCTCCGTGGCAGGGTCCCTTCCTCGTGCCCAGCTGCAGGGCTGCTGGTCAGAGGGAACAGCCTGGAGAAATGAGCTTCTTGTAGGACATGCGTGTACAGGGGGAGCAGCAGAGAGATACTGGCTCTCTGTCCGGAGGAACTTGCTGTCTTATTTTATAATGGCTTTCTGCTGCAAAGAACTGACCCTTTGCCATCGCAAATAACGATACTGGACCTGCCCTAACCTTAAAAATACACAAGAAAGCGGCTTGCAGACTTGGGCAGCTTGAGGGAATGAAATAGTTTTTCCTGTGAAGGAAAACAGGACTTTTGCACATTTTTAGAAGACCATTTCCTTTTTTTTTTTTTTTTTTTCTTCTGTGAAAGGGGTCTTCTGTCTGGGTAATTTTCTTTATGACCACATATTTCAGCATGGTGTTTGCGTGTTCGCAGAAGCCCACATCTGGTATCACAAAGTGATCCATGGCAGAGGCTGGACTGTGTAGGGGACAGACAATAATAATACACATGAGCCTTTATAAATCAAGCTATGAGGACTGGTTTGTCAGACAGCAACTGTGACGGCACAAGCATGTGCCCGGTCTGCCCTGGGGGTCCTGTGCTGTCACGCACCCACACGCACACTGTGTTGTCTCCTGAGGATTTCAGGAGCTGCTGAAGGCTCCTGAGATGTCCACACGGTGTGGGACATCACCCACAATATGGACTGCCGTCCTGGTGCTGTGACGTGCCATGATCTGCCACCCCAGCACCAGGGCTCGCTGGGCTGCACCAGGTTCCTCTTTCATACAGGGTTGTGACGGCAAAGGTCACAGCACACGGTTGTCAGCAAAGGACCTCAGCTGTGGTCCTGCACAGCCTGAAATGCTTTGTCCACCTGCAGCATTGCAGGTGCTCAGGACCCAAGTAACCCAGCCCAGTGGCACCATTCCCTGGCCCCAGGACCTCTGTGCTGCAGGTGTGCCTGGGGCCTCTGCCAGAGGGACTGAGGAGAAGTGCTGGGAAATGCCCTAATGGCCACTCAGATGGCAGCACAAGGAACAGCTGCAGCAGGTCCCATGTTTCCTGTCAGTGTTGAACTGAGCGCAGGCCTGCCTGGGACCTGGACTTCATTTTTAGAGAGCAAATTGTCATGATCATGAGGTGGGCGTGAGGCAGAGAAGTCACGACTGCAGTGCATGTGTTCTGCTAGGTGCAGAGGTCTGTGCCGTGCAGGCACAAAGGGGAGCACTGAATGTCCCGAGAGATTTTCTGATAGACGTGACCTTTTCGTTGCAAGGGCCACATGCTGGAGCAGCATGGGCATGAGCCGGTCTGCCTGCCTTGTCCTGGGGACCACGGCTCTGCTCCTCACAGGAATAAGAAAGGCAATAAAGAGAGGCAGCTCCACTCTGCAAAAGCTCTGATGCCTTCAGGCTCAGAGCATGGGACAAAAAGTAAGGCAATCATATCATTTGTGAGCCCACATCCAAAGAGTGACATAAGCTATTGCTTTGTTCTAGAAGTCCTGAGACTTGTCACCCTGGGGACCAGCTCTGGAGCAGGGCCACCATGCAGACCCCAGCATGGCAGCTCCTTTCCCACCCCACGGCACTCAGCACGCCCACGCTGCCCCGTACCTGGCTGCTCATAGTATGGCTCTGCCACGTGGCCTTGGGGTTCGAGGTTGGACCGCAGAGTAGGCTTGGCCACCTTCCCGTGCTTGGGTGCTCCAGATCCCTCTCCCAGGGTCTGGTGGAGACCGTGCCACTGATCTGCAGCTCGCGTGGGATGTGTAAGGAAGTGATGGCCATGGTGTGGCACCGCAGTGCATGCAACAACAGCTCTTCCCCCAGCAGCCCCCACACCAGGGACATCTCCCCGTCCCAGCCCCAGTCTGGGGATGCCTCCCAGGTGCTGCAATAAGACTGTCAGGTAGAGCTGCTGGGAACAATCAGCACCAGGACCTCGCACAGCTGGAGCAGGTTGCCAGCAGCCTGGTGATTGTGCCCTTTACTACAGATGCAGAGAAGCCCTGGAAGTGTGGATACCAGCACTAATCACTTTGCAAAACCCCAAATTACTGACATATTATGGGTAATCGGGCTCTAGCAGCTGCTCCTTCACAGTTCATCATACTCAAGGCAGCTTGGAGCACCCACACAGCCTCTCTTTGTGCTTGGTGGTATCAAGAGACCCCAGCTCATCTCACTGAGCTCCATCCTGTAGCAGATCTTTGAACAACCTGTGCATGGGACAGGCTTAATCCCAGGGCCACCTGAGCTCTTCAGTGTTCCCCAAAAGCCCAGGAAAATCAAATCCCAAAATAGGGTCAGGCACCAACATGAGCCGAGTCTCTGCCAGGACAGGAGCTAAGTTGTCTGTGGGCAATTGGTGGAGACGAGGGACAGAGGCACACCGTGCAGACAACTGACAGCTCCTTTTCTATGATACCTGCTTGTTGCAGGTGGGTCCAGGTTTCTAGAGATGCCTGCTGCGCTTCTGCTGAGATAGGACCTAATATTCACCCACTTCTGAAACTAGTCACAGCTCAGTCTCCTCTGCTGCAGGTCTTCTTGGTGGTCCATGGGTTTCTCTGGCAGTTGTAGTGATGGTTGCTACCACTAGCAGAAAACACAGTTCAAGGAACTAGCCTGGGGTTTTTCCAGAGTTGGAGAGTTCATGATCCCCACAAGGGCTCAGGTTCAAGCCAGTGTTGCAGGCAGGCTGGGAGGTATCAGGAAATTTCAAGCACTTGCTATAGCAAAAGCTTTGGTGGTGATGCAATTTATTAATTGCTCTTTGCTCCGATGACAGTTTCGTGGCTACAGAGTCACAGTGTAGGATATTATTCGGTGATAAATGTTGCTAATACAAAAGACATGATTTTCCAGCCTTCCTGCTTCTGACAGCTTCCTTCATCCTTTTTCCTTGTATAATCTAGTGTCTATGAATCACTCGGCTTCACCAGTTCCTCTGAAGATAAATAGACTGGGGGCACTTTGGTGTTTGCAGTGCAGTAACGTGACAATTCACACTTCCTTTTGCCGAAGTTTCCACTTTGTGTAATCTTTGTTTTGTACATACACTCATTCAGTATGTTACAGGGCAAATGCGATTTATTGGTCGGTCACGGGATGTGAGAACAGTTTTTGCAGTGCACAGCATGAGCACAAGCGGGAACGCACGTTGTACAAAGGGCTGTACAGTCTTGTTGAATACTGTGTAATCTTTGCAGAGAGTTTTGTGTCCTGAGTCTTATCAGTAACTGGAGGGAGCTTTGTATTTCCTACCAAGAGGGCAACACTAGCATCACCTGGCCATGCCACCTCAATGCAATTGCTCCAGAGAACAGTCCTCACCAGTGAATGCAGACTCAGGCTTGCTACGTCTAAAAACTGATGCACTCCAAGGACTGTTCATATGTCTAAAAACCTACATAATCCCAGGGGTATTCAGAGAGCTGCTGGGCAACCTTGCAGGCTGCTGCTAAAACCACAGGGAGAGGAGAGAAGTAGCTTGATATAAGACAGGCTTAAATACGCATAAGATTCAGAGTGAAGAAGGTGGTCACTTTCTTCGCATAAGTACATACTTAACGTGGAACGGTGTTTGAGAGAAGTGTTTTTTTTTCCCCAGCGTGATATATCTCGTTGTCGTAGCCTGTCTCATAGCAGGAACAGCGGTACCTGCTGCTGCCTCAGCTGACTGCAGAAGAGTTTTGGCAGCTGTCTCAGTGAAGGCACTTTTGAACGCTAGGATGAGCCAGAGAGGATCTCACCCAAACCTCTTCATTTACCAAACTTACAATAATAAAAAAGTCGGCAGGTTAATATCACCATGTTGGCTACATGAGCACAAGTTCATGCTCCTGTTCAGGCTGCTCACCGGGGCAGCTGTGGCCCAGGGCAGGGGACTCACCCCCACCATCCTGCCTCCCCGCAGCGTGCAGCAAGAGCAGGGCTGGAGGCTGGTGCGCAGGGCCGGCGGGCACGCGGCAGCGGTCCAGCCAGCCACGAAGCAAAACGACCGCTGGCATTTCTGGAAAAACTCCTGTGAACCTGAATTTTCTGCCAATTTTTTTTTTCCACCAAAAAAAGCCCCAAACCCCACAGTCCTGACAAACTTTAGCATTTCCTAGATACCCCCCGAGCCGGGTTTTCATCAGCGTGCCGCGTATTCCAGGGCAGAAAATTTTACTGCCTCAGAAACCACATTTCTCTCTCAGTTCTCCATTAGGCTAATTAATGCCACATTAGTAGATTTCTGGATTTAATTACAGCTATTTACAAGTATATTTAGAGCTAGTATGAGGAGGCCAGAACTTGTTTTGGTTGGATTTTTGCTCTGCAAACACAGGGATGATTTGGCTGGTGCAAGAACGAAATAAATTGAGCAAGGATGAAGGGGAGGTGAAGGGTTAGAAAAACGGTTGCTTTTTAGGATGCAATTTAACTGAGAACTGAAGCATGCGCTTTAGTCCATCCCTATTCAGGCCCACATTCAGGAAAGCAATTAGGTACTTAATTAACTTCAAGCACACGGGCTGTTAAGCATGTGTCTAAGTGGTTTGTTGAAAAGGGATAACATTAAAAGCATGCTTAAAATTAAGCACATACGCTCAGCTAATTTCCTTGCCAGCTAAGCGCACTTTCTAATCATAATGGACCAAATTCAGCAACGGCAGAATGACATAATTCAGAATTACAGCAAGGTCAAACTTGGCTTATGGATTCTTGTCCTTTGAGATAGCGGGGAACTAAGCTTGTGAGCAAATAAGAAATGAGACAGGTACTGTAAATTGCCACCACAGCACATTGAAGCGGTATCATGTGTAGGGTATGTACAGGTATTTATGGGAGCAGAATATGTCTTTCCCATCTCATTAACATTCTCAAGAAATTTAAATTTTTTCTGCTTCATGGCAGAGGTAGGAAGTCTAAATGGGAATGCTTCTGCCTATTGAAAAAAATCATTTTATATTTTTAGTGTTTATAAGAGCTTACATTTCAAAGCAAAATTGCTCGAAATGAGAAAGATTTTTTTTTTCTAAGAAAAACATTAAAGGCAATAAAAAATTTTCCATCAAAGCTTATAATTTCCCTCAAAATTGTACAGGGAGAAATTGATTTTTTTTAATGAAATGGGCATTCCATTAAAAAAAGTCACTAATTTTTCTTAAGTCCTATTTTTCGCTTCTGCTAATTAATAACTGAAAAGAAAAAAATATATGAGCACTGGAACACACTGTCCCTTTTGCCTTCTCATCCTAATTTGGGCACTGTAACCCTCTGAAGAGTTTTGCCAAGAAAAAAAAAAATCCCAATTCACAAATCAAAATCAGGTCAGCTGAGGCACCGGATGGTATGCATTTTCTAAAATTACGTGGATACCTCCAGGCGCCGATGAAAAATGATCCCAGTTCCTGAAAACATACCGAGCCTTAGCGGGGGCATGCACACGCGCGTGGGAGCTGTGGTGCCTCTGCCTCATCCCCTCGCGCTTGCACCCACAAAAGCTTGTCCCGGCTGCCTCGGGCTGGGGGGCACATGGGGAGGGGAAGGCACGAGCCCACTGCAGCAGGGGGACGAGGGAACAGGAGCTTTCTTGCTCTGCCTTGGTGGCAGGGGTCTGACCCCCTGGGCCTCACCCAATGGGGACGACCGTAGGGTTGGGGGACTCTGGGTTTATTTCTCCCCCCTTGCCTGTGGTCCCCAGACAAGGAGGAGATGGTGGCCCCATGCCCAGGGAGCCCCAGGGGGTGCCTGGCATAAGGGTGCCGGGAAAAGAGAGTGAGGGTGGGGTGGAATAGACAAAATGCACAGAAACCCCACCTGGCTCAGGGTCACCCTGAGATGAAAGCAGCTCAATAACTTTTGCCGTTTGGTTGGCTTCCCCTCCAGCCCCCACAGCTCACCTGGTATTTCACCAGACCTTTAGGAGACCTGTTAGGTCTATGGTGAACTTCACCTCAAACACACATTGGCCACCTTGATGACGGCCAGTCACCTGACACTTAGACCTGATGAATGGTTTTGATTAAAATAATGATTATTTCCGGCAATTTGCAGTCATGTCAGAAGCTGAGTGAATATGTCCCCTTCCTGGAACAGATACTGCTTCAGCTCCTCAGCATGGACCTTTAATCTCCGCTTACCGTGATCTTCATGTGCATCTTTAGTAAATGAAAAAAATGGGTGTACTTTTCAGAACTGCAAAAACTAAATGTTGATATATCCGTTCTCCTGTCTTGAAAACTCTTTGTACTTTACCCCCAGAAACAGGCCTGGGTATCTGTTTTAGTAAATTCCCTGGTTGTAAGAACACAGATATTGCAGCTCATAACTTTTGAAGATCTAGGAAACTTATTTCCCAAATCTAGTGAGATTTCAGTTGTAGACTTTCATGGCCTTTTATTAATACCTTACGTGATTTCACTATGAAATCAAACCTGTGATATTAGTAGACATAACCGCAGTTCCCAAGACAGACCATGGCTCTGGGGGAAGACTATTTTGCTCATACTTGTTAACAGGGTATAGCAACAAACTCAGCACTTGAGTCTCATCTGCTTTACCACTGCCTGTAGACTCGCAAATCTGCACAGGCAAGTTAAGAACCGGGCCCTGTGCCTGTGTTTCCTAACCCTGCTCTCAGGAACAAGATCAGGCTGGGCTGCCCAGAGCTGCAAATCTCTTTCTGCCGCCAGGTCACACAAACACTTTCCATGGGCACACAGGAAGGGTCAAAACTGCATGATGCACCTACGGAAGGTGGAAGTACTTGGCAGTGGCATTGCCATTCATTGCTACTATGATTATTTAGGACATAAAAATCAAGCAGAACCTTTAACAAGAGGAGGTCATATATTGTCCCTGTTGGTCTTCAAAGGGAGGATGCTGTTTTTGAGATGTGCCTTAGCGTCACTGTTGTCCCAGTTGTCACATTTGAAATCCCCTGGAGTCACTCAGCAATGCTGCACAGCCATCAGGAAAGTTGGGTAATTCCAGGATTCCCGAGACACATTGTAGTAACATCTTGGCTTCTTCTGAGAAGATTTACAGGCCTGCTAAATGTTTCCACAAATTTTTATGGAAAGCACAAGGCTCAAAATTGAGTGAACAAACATCATTCTAATCCAAAAAATGACTCAAAAGTATGTTTTCTTTTGTTAATGATTAACACAGGAAGCTTTTTCTTCTCTGATGGTAAGCAACGAAACCAGAAAGTAAATGAGACCTAATCATAACTCAGAACTGTCCAAGGACAAGGTCACAAATATGATGGCTATCATTATAATGTCTTCAATTTCCTCTGAGCATTCCCTGGGAAATTCTTAGGATCATCCCCTTGCTTGAAAAGTACCATGTTTCTGGTGGCATCAAAAGTGGCAGTTGGGTTTTGCTAGGAAAATTGGTTGATGGTTTATTTCATAAAATAGCGGTCACGTATGTGGCTTGTGTATGAGGCAACTCTGAGTCAAAAATAATTTTACATAATTTTTCGTGTGAATCTCAGACACACACACACACAAAGGCACATATGTATGTTCCTTCTTGAAATTACTCTTTCTACAAGGCAGGAGCTAAGGAGAGCTTTAGACTCATGTGACAACATAATCTTTTAGTGCTATCAGACTGTATTTATATTTAGACTAACATGATGGATTTACAGCCAGAACATGTCTGTAAGATATTCTTTACAAGGGGAAGTGGTTCCCAACAGCTCCTTAAAACTTTTTGCACATTATTGCTCTAATGATGGTAAGGGGGGAAATTCTTGAGAAAAGCAATTGCCTTTTCCCCTTTAAGTGGTGAAATTTATTACAAAATTTCAGCAATGTGAAAAAAACACTGATCGTCTCTAAAGGAAGTGCTGAAACAGAGGTTATGTTCTCATCTGCTTGAAAAGCTGGCTGCAAGCACTCAGCATTTAAATACTACTACAGATCTGCAGCTCGCGCTGCAGTGGCACAAAGATACAGGACAGGCACTTTTTTCTTCCTTTTTGAGAGGTTATGGTGTGAAGAAGGAAAGGGCATTCTCTTTTCCATGTTTGTATAAAATGTTCTTCTCTATAGAGAGAACAAGTGAAAATATTGGACGCGCAGTGTAGATACTTCTTAGTTTCAAAGCCGTTCAGAAGGCTGTACGTTAAAGCAGAAGGCCTCCACCGGTTCATATGAGGTCATTTTGTCCCCTGATCCTTTCCACCAGCATGATGGGCACAATACAGAATGTCCCTGGTGGTTCGTTGCCAGCCTCATGTGAGGTTAAACCAGTGCGAATTACGCTGGTTTGTCCTGGAGTGTCTCCAAGAGAAATCACCCTCAAATTTATGCTACTATTTTTGTGTGAATCGTTTGCAATGGAACCAGGAGTTTACCATGTACTTTTGTGCTCTACTGTCCACATAAGGAAGTATCAAACTTCCACTACTTATTAGCAAACTGAATAGAAATATCAAAGGGGAAGTCCAAGATGCTTTCTTTTCCCCTTCAAAGTCATTACTTCATAGCCCAAATAAACAAACAGCTTTCAGACAGACAGCCAGCGATTTGCCCAAGGATGAAGGCACCTCTCTTTCCACAGCAAATGCACAAGAACTGATGGAGATTTTTTAAGGGTGCCCTGCAGTGCCAGGACACTCGCCTTTCAGCTCTCCAGGCTCCTGATTTCTGGCGGCTTGTCCTTTAGGAAACACATGGTCTTTCCTTGACCTTTTCCAGATCTGATTCTACCACAAGAGCGTTTGAAATGAAAACATCGCGCCAAGGCCACTTTACGTAACTGACTTGGAGCTACATAAAATAAACAGCTAGCTACTGCTGCGTCCCGAGATCTCTGCCGCTCTGCGCAGGTTCAGCCCTGCCAGGCCGCGCTCGGGCCGGCCGCCTTCCCTCTGCTGGGCACGCAAGCTCGCCGGAGCGGTGGCAGGCACGGAGCTACGCCTGTGCCGGCTGACGTCCGCGGCAGAACTTCCAGTGACTGCAGCAAGGCAGCACGGCGCTCCAAGGACGCCGTGAACTGATGTTCTCTGTGACCGTAGGGCAACCGCCACGGCAGCGAGAGATAAGAGCCATTCCTAAGGCTGCAACCAGTCCCTCTGATGGCTAAAAAGGGAAAGAAAGAAAATGATTGTACCTTTGGGGAAAAGAAGGGTCAATCTAGACAGACAAAGTGCAGGCACAGAAAATCCTTTGGACTCTGACAAGCAAATGCCAGAGAGCCAGTCCCTGCCGGCAGGCAGGCTAAGTGCCTATGCACCCCCCTGCTGTCCCTATTCACAGCTGGTTTATGAGCTTTTCCTGCCCGGCGTGGTAGTTTAGGGCGGCAGAGGAGCAGCACAGACAGCTCAGTGTGGGGAGGGAAGGAGCGAGGGTGGTGGTCAGGTCCTGAAGCACCGCGGCTGGGCGGGCGAGCCAGACCTGTGGCTCTCGACAGCCACCCACCTTTGCGGGATGGAAAGCGGGCTCTGGTTTTGATGCTTCCTCTTCAGATCTGCAAATCCCAAATCCAGGCTATAGGGCAGTGCTGGGATCAGGGAGCAGTCACATGAGCGCATTAGTCTGTTTGTGGATCTGCAAGCAGAGGAAGTTAGCTGTTCTCCAAAATATCCAGTGGCAGCTTGTGTGAAAGGCTGTGCTAGACAGCTGATAACAGGACACTTTCTGTGTCTGCTTTGCCCCGTTCCCCTTGGCACACCAAGCTGGTCACTGAAATGAACCCAGCACCCCTTGCAAGAGCCCAGCTTTTCGCAGGGAGACCCGGGGACCGGTCCCTCAGGGGCTCCCCGACTCCCCGCATCGTGCTGCCTCCCGGAGGGGCCGGGAGGGAGGGAGCAGCGAGGTGGTGGAGGGGCTGCTGCCTCTCTGCCTCCGGCGTAGCTTCGCCAGGACTCGGCAAAAGTGACGATGCAGCGCTCGGCACGGCTCGAACGACACCAACCACCACGCGCTGGCCGAGGAGCCGCGCTCAGCCCATCGCTGCGCTCCTGCAGTCAGCCCCCGGCACGGCCCGCTGTGTGTTACGCTGCGCCCGTGACATGCGCCTTCGTTCTGAGCTTTCTAGGAAAAAGCAGCTGGCAATGGTGAAACCCCAGCACGCTGGGAGGCACGCTGGCCCTGCTGCTCGGGGAGATAAGAGTTCAGCGAGCAGGAGGGTTGGTTTGTTTAACTCCCGCAGCAGCTTTGGGAGGGGTTCCTTGTAGGCTTCCGTGCAGAAACTGTATTTGTTTCGGGGTGATAGGCAAACTGAAAGACTTTCAGTTTTCCAAATCTCCCACTCTGCTGGGAAGGCGCAGTCAGGGAGAAAGGCTTTGGAAAGCTCACGAAGGGGCTCTGGGCTTTTCCTGCCCTTGTCTGGGGGCTTGCCCTAAACCTGGGCACGTTGAGGCTCCGTAAGAGTACAGCCATCTTAACCTCTCCCGAGTCTGGGTTTGGTATTTGACATTAGGATTTGTCTCGGAACTCGTTCCATAAGCAAACCAGGAGTGAGTGTGGAGCCTGGAAGGCTGAGTGCCCGCCCGGGGAGCCCTCACCGTGGGGAATGGGGGCAATCGCCCTTCGTGCCGGCGGGTGCGACCTGCTGCTGGCGCTGAGCTTGTTAGGGGCAGTCACAGCAGCCCCGGTGGGGTGCTCAACCTGACCACGCTATTGCCTAGGCTGAAATGCTTCCTAGCGAGGAACCACTATCGGCAAACAAACTGTTGGCAAACTAAAAAGCAAAGCGCCTTTCCTATTTCTGCACCGAATCCAAGTTAAATTGTCCTGTCATAAACCCAGCTTCTCCAGCAAGCACGTGTATTTTGGTGGTGTACTGGGCTGTTGCTTAGACACTCGTACTAAAATATCTGTGGAGGCTCATGTTTGCTAACCGAGCATTTTCCCTATTTCTGCTTCCTTCTTTACAACACGCAGCCAGAAAAAAAAAAAAGCAAAGTGCAGTTTTTAAAGGAGCTTCCTGGAGTGTTTCTCAGAGCTGAAATCCAGCCAAGTGTCGATGCTGTGTGTAGGAAGAGGATCCCCAAACTTTCCCAGGCTGTGCTGGTGGCGAAGGTAGATGAGAGCAGCGAGGCACAGCTCGGAGGCAGGGAAGAGCAGCACAGCGTGCCTGCCTGGCGCTGCGAGAGAGGGCAGCCAGCACCCGGCTGCTCGATGCTGCTGCTTCCCCGGTGCCTGCAGGGATGGTGGCCAGGGTCTGAGCCCGTCTCTGTGCTGGGCAGCCTGAGCAAGGCCATGCGTGGAGGGGCAGGAGGTGAAGCTTCACTCCATGGGGATGAGCTGGGGCCACTGCCAGAGCAGGGAGGGGGATGCAAGAGCTCTCCAAAAGCATCCCCCATCACCTGCCTGGCTGTGGTCCTGGCTGGAGGCACCAAAGGCGGCTGCTCCTTGTGCAACCTTGGAGCAGCGACCATCCCAGACCTTTGTTTTCAACAGGACTGGCAAAACAGTGGGAATGACATAATCTCTCTTGCCTTGAACCTTCCAAAAATGCACCCAGTTCACCCTCACTCACTCTTCACCTCTCGTCCTCCGTGGTTACACCTAGCAGACACACTTCCAGGCTCAGTTTGAAACCAGAGGAGTGAAATAGTTCTAAAAATCATCACAGCTCTTTTGCTAGCCCCAGCCGGGGTGATTTGAGGTGGCTGGAGCTGGCTCTGACTCTAACACCACTGGGTCGCTTCCTGGAGGAGTGGCTGGAAGTGGCAATGGCCCTGGCTCCAGCTACCTTGCCACGGCAGAGCTGTGGGAATCCAGGCTGGCATGTGCGTAGCAGGGAACTACTGCACCTCTGCCAGCACAGGTCCTCTTCCCCTCATAACCCACCCACTAGCAGCTAAATCCTGCCCTTGAGGGCTCTCCCTACAATTTTCTTCCTCCTTTTCACACCTTCTTGAGTTTCTCTTCCTCCTCATTTTCATATGATACTTTTTGCTCCCACTTTTGAAGCGCCAAAATTCAATTTTCCCCATACTGCTGAGAATCTCTGAGCCAGCTTTGAAGGTGACTGACTGGTATTATTCATTTCTGGGCAAAAGGTCTCTACTGTCCTTTTTTTGACAAAAAAAAAAAATATTTCTGTAGGTCACAGCCAAAAGGTCCATTGTGGTGCTAGTGTGGGTGAGAGCGTTAATGAAGCTGCCCTTGCATTCCCTAGGTCTCAAGTGACGTGTGGCCAAGGGTGCTCACTTTTGTGCCTGTGCTGCTTCATTACAGGTGTCATACCTGTAAGGAAACAGCTCACTTTGATAATATGTTCTGTTAATAGAATCATGGGGAGGAACCACAAAACATCATCTTTCCCTTTGATATTTGTGACTGTGGAACATCTCAGCTGTAAGCAGTAAAATAATAACAGCAATGTTGAGTATGTGGCAAACAAACAGCAAACCTAAGGTTTCTTGCCACAGGCTGTGTAGCCTCACAAGCTCAGCCAGACATGCTTGGCCAGCACCTGCATGCTTTCTTTGTTGTTGTTGTTATATACCTGAGTCAGTCAAACTTGCGGGGAGCTGAGTTGCAACTGGACAAGGGCTTCAGACGCTGCAGAAAAGAGCCCCATCTCGGATTACAGCAATCATGCGTCTCCCCTCAGATGTGCAATGTTCAAAGTGCTGAGAGTCCTGGACTTTCCCAGCAGATTCCTCTGGAATGTAAATAATCTTCAGATCCCCAACCAGGTGCCAGCAGACTTCTTGGAGTAGCTGAAGGGGAAGTCCTCGTGACATATTCACACTAAATAATGATGATGATAATAATAATAATAATAATTACAGAGTTTTCTTTTGCTTTGTTGTTGTTTTTCCTCAAGGGAGAGGATGTTTGCTTGGGAAAAAACAGTAGCTGTCATTAGAAAATGTTACTGAGAACTGGTCAACTTAAATTAGGATTTGTTGAATATCAGTAACACAGAGGTCTGTGCTGTGATGCACTGACAAAGCACAGGAACGTTTCCTTTGGCTTGAAGTGGAAATTTGAAACAGATGTTTTAAATAAAGATCCTGGCACTGCAGGTAATGAGCACCTTCATCTACATGTGTATGCACTCTGGAGACTAAGGAAGCCACATAGAGCAGCTTTGGCTCTTTCTTTTACCCAGTGCTCAGAGAGGGGACTCTCAAAATCTGGGCTCCAGTCTTAGTTCTGGACTTGCCTTCCTGGATCACCTCGAGAGAGTCATTTCATTGCTCATGCCTCAGTTTCTCCAGACACAAAAATGAGGCCACAAGCCTTCCTCGCCAAGCAGGCTGAGCCCAATGCAGAAAGAGCCGTACCAGTGGGCAGGGGCACCACTGTAGTCCTTATCGACACTTTCAAACACGGTCATGAATATATTGACACTGGCACTGTTCCTTTGGCAAGGACGGGCGCGCTGTGCATGGTAGAGGCATGCTGTGAGCGACAGAGGCAGCAGGGACAGGGGTAAAGGAGTCCTTGCCAGCTCCATTCCTGCGTCCCCCGCAAGGGCAACAGAAGCGCAGCCTGAAAGATATGTTGGCTGGTGCAGAAATATGCCTTGGGAAATTCTTCGAATGTCTTTCTTTATTGTAAAACTTGCCAAGCCTCTGTGTCTTTAAGTCATTTCTGCGTTGTTCATCTCTTCCTTTTTTCGTTTTCTTTCCCTCTCCAAGTGTTTCCTGTGGGCCTCCTGGCTGTTTCTTCCTTTTATCTCTCCTCTTGCACCAAGTTCTCCTTTTTCCAGGCTCTTCCCGTTCCCCAGCCAGCAGCCCTTCGGAGCCCGACATCACGTTTACATTGCGCCGCGGCCGCTCCCCAGGCAGAGCGGTCAGGACCCCTTGATCAGGAGTCCCTTCCGTCGGATCCGGCGGTGGGGTGCAGCAGCACGGTGCACAGGGAGCCGTGCCCCCATTTCCCCTGGGTGAGCAGGGGATGCACGGCACAGGGGCGATGGGCCAGCAGGTGACAGCCCCCCAAATGCCGCCCTTTGGCCAAGCGTGGCCCCTCATCTGTAAAGCAGCTCCCAACGGAGAACTGTGGGATGACCCGAGTCCTGCTGCCACTGCAGCACCAGGGACCACAGGGCAGTAAGAGCCCCCCTGCTCCTCCTGCCCCTTGCAAGGGGTGTTCAGGACAGTGGGGTGGTGGCTGAGCCTCTGGTCTGCGCAGCAGGAGGGAGCCCTGTGGCACAGGGAAACTGCAAAAGAGGCTGCAGCAAGCTTGCCTGGCCTGGGTGTCTGCCCCTGGGCTGGGGAGGGCAGGCACCAGAAAATATTCGCGCCTGTGCCAAAGGTACGACTCCTCCCTCGTGACGGATGAGTGCACGGGGAGCCCTGCCAGCGCTGCTGTGAAGGCAGCGGGGAGGAGAGCGGCCCAGGTGAGGCGTTTGAACTGTGAAGCCGAGAGGTGAGATCCAGATCTCAAAGCGCGAAGGTTTCGTGGGATCGCTGCTGCAAAGGGCACGGGAGCTGTACTCAGGCACTCGGAGCAAATCCCAGCTCCAGCACCGGCACACACTGGGATGGGGCAGCGCCAGGCAGCTGCGGTGCATCAGACTCTGAAAAAATGCCAGAGATGTGTTCTCATTTTTTTTCCCCATTTTACCTTTTTTTTTTTTTTTTTTAAAGTAAGCAAAAGAGTTCGTTGCTGCTGAAGGAAAACACTAACAAAAGAAAAGTGGGCATGAAGGGACAGAGGAGGAAGCATGTGGCAAGGCAGGACGGGCCTTGACACAAACTTTCTATTTTTGAAGTGGCTTAATATAGTTCTAAAAAAAATGTCCTTATTGTTATGAATTATATTCTTGCTGTCCTTAAAAACATCCCGATTTTATAGGCAGCAGAGCAGGCTGGTCCTCTGGCACCTGACAATGGTATTTCACTACCAGATCCCAGTTATATCCTGTTATATTCGCTGGTATTCAGTGCCGAGATCAGAGGCTGTCCCTGAGCAAAACTCTTTCTGCCCGTGCTACAGAAAGCGTTTCCTTTTCCAAAACACAGGCAACTGGAGCAAAGGTTTCTTGTCAGCAGGACAGCAACATTTTTATGAATCTAGAATTATGACTGCATGCGCCAAAGGAAGGAAAATCATATCAGCATGAGCTCCATCCAAGAGGTGTATCAGTTAAATAACTGATACGTACATGCAGAAAGATCAAAGTGTCCTTCTGTGATGAATAACCATGATTCACACAGCTGGGAGGTGCAAAGAAATGACTCTACCTGGCTAGCTATCACTTGTTAGCCAGAAAGAAAGCATTTCTTTACACTTACTTTAAGGTATCCCTTTTGTTCCACCAATGTTTAAAGTACTACCCAGTAGCAATCAAATGGCAGGTGAAGAAGGAAGAGGAACAGCGTGTTCTTGACAGAACAAATAAGTCACAGTTCCCTTCGACCGTCAGAAAGGGAAGTAAGCACAGCTGGAATCACAAACAGAGCCAGGGGAAATCACCGCTTCATTTCCACCTCCCCCTTCTCCACTTCACATGGCGGCAGGCCTGCGTGCGCTGAGGTTGCAGGCCAAGGGGGAGAAAGACACACATGGGCTTTCCAGCTCATTCTGACACGCCGGGTGTTTGGAAAAGCAAAGCAAGGTGAACTTTGCCTTGTTGTGTCCAAGATCAAAACCCTCTGGTGTTTCCAAGCTGCCCCAACAGCTGGGAATTCATGTTTCCCCACTGACCTGTGTGGCTGAGGGATTTCCCAAAACACAGAGGAGCACGCAGCAGCAACCGCCAGGGCGTGATGGAGCACCAAGCTCCTTGCGTGAAGGAAAGCTACCTAGGTAAAAAAGCAGCGTGGCCCCAGAAAAGCAGACCAGTCTGCCTTCCAGGCCCCCAGGGCAAGATTGGGAAATGTGCTGGTGGTGGCCACAACCTGGGCGCTTCTGCCAGCAGGTCCATTGCCCACTGGGCACCCTCTGATCCCATGAAGGACATTGGGCTCCCTCCCTCCTCCACACAACCCACTTCTCAGGTGCCCCTTCAGAGGCTCCCCGGAGCCCCTCTCATCCCCACATCTGCTCTCCTCTCTCCCTTGCCTTTTCCCAGGTCCCATAGTGACCCCTCTCCCTGACACTTCGCATCTCCTTCTCAAGCACCGGGGTGCCCGGTCTCCCCTCTCTGCACACCCCCTGCTCCCTCCCAGCCCCAGTTCTCCCCAGCCAGGCGATGCATACTCCTCCATCCCCAGCCCATGTCCTGCAGGTCCCTATACCACACGGCCACCAGCAGCCTCCACTATTTCCTTCCACCTCCAGGAGTCACAGCTGCCTCCCAGTCTCTCTCTGCCTCCCGAGCTCTCTCTGCTCCTTTCCCATGCTCCACTTGCTCCATCCCCATCTCTGTGTGTCTCAGGACCCCCAGCCACCAGAGGCTAAGGGCAGAGTGTGTTGCCCAGCTCTCCTTCCCTTCTCGCCCCCGCTCTTGCCTCCTTCTGCTCTTCTTTCTATAGCAGAGAAAAATCACTTGGGAAGTTAATGGGGGAAGATGAGCAGGGCTGTGCTTTGGTTATTGCTGTGCCAGGGAACAGCAATGAATGGCCTTTGCACCTCTGAGCAAGGCAGGGAATTTGAGGCCCTGCTGATTGCTGATCAAGTGTAAGGGCTTTCATGTGTCCTTCAAACCCCTTCCTTTCTGCAAATTTAATTCTCTTCAGCAAGCAAAGGGACTGTGACAGTGGCTGCCCAGCTTCCTTCAAACGCTCAGGACTGGAGGTGATGTTTAAAAGCCCAGAAACACAGACGTACATCCCGCTGAACTGGCTGTGCTGCCAGGAGAGGGGAGGGCAGGGGGGAATTCTCCTGGGGCGGCAATTTTTTTTCTGGGCCTCCAAATTGCAGCCTGCGATGCTCCGTGCCGCCACACAGCGTCTCTGGAGGCCTGAGCAGCCCGGGGAGAGACGTCCGATGGCTTTCCCAGATGCAGCCATCCACACCAGCTGTTTTGTAGCAAAGGAGGAAAAAAAACCCGTGCTTTCACAGCCCTGCTTTGGTGCTGGCTGCGAGCCCCGTTAGCTGGGTTCGGCACCAGATCGGCGTCAACCTGAGGCGCTTCTGAGAATATTTAATAGAGAAATGAAGATACAAGAGGGGGTACAAACGGTACCAGCTGGGGCCCCAGGGGTGGCCTCTCTGCCCCATAGCCCTTCCCACTGCCCCCAAACCTGCCCCTGCCCGTGGACACCAGGGCACACGCGAGGAAACCAGATCGTGGGGGGTTCTCCCCTCGCCGCTCCCTGGGGAAAAGCGGGGATACACAGGGACGCAGGCAGGTGCTGAAGAGGAAGGTGATGCACACCAAGAGGCAAAGATCAGAAGATGACGGGAGGCGAGAGGCGGTCAGCGGGGCTGCGGATGGGCAGCGCTGCCCTCTGACGGAGCCGGGACCGGGCTCTCATTCCTCACCCGAGCAGTGCTGAGCCCCTGGGTGTTGGGTGCCTCGGTCTCCTCAGTGTGTAAATAAAGGTGTTTATTTTATGTTTATTTGATCCTCGACCACACACACCCTGCTCGGCTCCCGTGGTCCCACCCATGCAGCAGGCAAGATGGAGGGCTGCTAACACCATCTGCTTTCGGGCACACAGCTGACGTGGCAGCCCGTGCCCTGTGCCATCAGAGGAGAAGCGGCTTTGAGCCCTAGGTCCTGCTTTCTCCCCCCGAGCAGGCAGCTGGTCTGCCAGGCCGAGCTGCCACCACCACCGTGAGATTTCTCAGTGGGTACTGCAAACAGCCCTCCCTGCCCCATGCCCCTCCACGGTGGCTGCGTGTGGCATTTACCGCTAATGGAAGAGGGGAGAAGAGAACTTCTCCCTCGTTTTCCTCCACTTTCCAGCTGTATTTATTTACTGAAGACTATGGATCTCTGAGCGCCATCTGCTTATAGCCCATTAGTGGCACATCGTATGGCCAGCGGCCTTCCCCGTGTCCTTACAGCCTGCGATGAGTGGTTCCCAGATGCCGTGTGGGTACAGGGTGAGACAGGAGCAGAAGTCATTACTGCTGCACCGGCTCACCCACCTAACCCCAGAAAGCTGATGCTCGGAACATACACAGGCCCCGTGTGTATTCAGGAGGCTTGCAAACCTCTGCCAGCACTCGCGACGAATTACACGGTGCTGCTGCTGTTACAGGGGCAGCAGGGCCTATGCCTTTTCCACATGCCCAGGTGTAGAAACCTAACAAGTGCATGCAGTCTGGGGTACAGGTTTGGGAAGGAAAAGATGCGGTGGGAGAGAGCCCTGGTGGGAGGGAGGAGAGACTTCTGGCACGCAGGAGCAGAGTGCAGCTGTGAGGTGGTGCTGGAAGACGTCTGCAGATCAGCGCTGCCTGACACAAGACTTTCAGCTTCCAGGCCCCATCTTTTCACGCCCAAGTGACTGCTTTGGGATGAGGTTTTATTAGGAGCAAGAAGGAAACTGCTGTCAAAGCCACTTGCAAGAGTGAGTTTGGGGAATGAAGACTGTTTAGCCTAGAATTTCGGCAAACATTTTGGAAAAGCTGCAGTGCCACAACGTGCTGGAGCAGGGCTGCACATTTAGCAGGGAGATGGCTTTCAGAGAAGGGAGTTTTGCTGTTCTTGGAAAAACCTGCCTAAATTTGGTCAAGTTATGGAAGCTTTTGGAGAAACTTCAGATCACGTGTCATCAGGAAAAAGCTCACTGGATCTTCACAGCTCAGTTCCCCAAGGACTGTCTGCGCTGGGCATGTTTAGTACCAGAACTCGAGGCTGACTCAGACCAACACCAGATTTAAGCTGCGAGTACGGGTGCTAACACCCCCAAGGGCCAAGGCTCCTTCTGCAAGTCCTGGGCAGTACGGAGAAGGCAGATGCCTGCCTGAATGCAGGTGGACCAAGCACCAAAAGTAGGCAGTGAGGTGGGTGGAACAGATAGGGGTGAAAGCCCAGGAGTCAGGACCAGACATCAGGCTGGGACCATGTGCAGTGCGTGTCGCTTCTCATCTGCTGAAGGCTACGACTATTAATTATGGTGCTACGGCCTCTTTACATAACCGTCAAGTGAATCTGCATCTGCCTCTCCTTCCCATTTTGTCTTCCATTGCATGTCATCCTCTCCTCTTTCTGTCATCTCCTGTCCCCCTTCCCCAATGATCTTCCCCTCTGACTCTGGCCACTGTCCTTTCTCTGCCCCTCTTGTAACATTAATAATTTGCTGCGGCAGCTGGAGTTGCTTAGCTGTTTATTTCTTTGTCCTCATACTGTCACGCTACCTTCCAGAGCAGTCCAGCCCTCCCACACACACCACATCAGACATTTAGAGCACTTGCATTTCTTGAAGTGCTGTTCTCCCTCCAGCATTGCTGAGTCCTCTCTCTTTCGCCCAGCTTTGCCCAACTTTCAGTCCATCAGCACAGATGGTAACTTATATACTCTTATATGCTCTCAGCTCTCCCTTCCTGGTTCTTGAAGTTACCAGATCTCCCTAATCCATCTGGGACTTCCCCATCTTCTATGGCAAAGTCTCTCCTGGCTCACCACAGCCCCTGGTTTGCTCTTTATTCCTGCATCTCCAAGAGTGGTCCCCTTGGGCTGAGGAAAATTTCCAGTGAGTCTATGACCTAGCTGAATTCCTGCATTACAGATTAATTTTCTTTTTCTTCCTTTCTGCCTTATTCTTATCTAAGCATTTCTGCACCTCTAATTCCATTTCTTCTTGCTCCTGTCTCTCCAACAGCATAGATTCAGCCATGAAAGTCCCTTTTTCTCATAAGAGCAGTTTTTAACTGCCTTTTTTGCCCTCTAGCATAGTCACTCTCCCCAGTGACCCTGGCCTGTCTCTTCACCTCCCTGACACACACTCATGCCCTCATTACTTTGCAGCTTCTCAGGCTGGCGTTACACAAGGCAATGGAGCCAACCTAACCCTCAGGGGGCTGCAGGCAGGGGGAGTCTCATCTCATCCCGTCCTTCCCAGCAAGTGCCATCCCTGGGAGTTGAACCCCAGGAGCTGACACCTCACTGGATTTTTCTGTGGGCCTGTTTAACTCATTAACCCTGCAGAAAATGTCCTGAGGCTTTTAGCTCAGCTTTTTCTCGTGGGGTTTTATTGGGCTGAATTTACAACAGTGAATTGAAAGCCAGGGGGGCAGGGGAAGGGGCGGCATCTGGCCAAGAAGGGAAGGGGGACAGCGGGTGGAGGAGCAGGACCTTCCTCTTTCAGTGGCCTTAAGCTATGAGATTGGCTCAAGCACTGACTGTAGCTTTAGCTTCACCCTCATTTTCCTCTGGCTCTTTCCTTCACATTACGAGCGTGCTTCCCTCTCACAGAGCAACAGCCTTAATTTCTTCTTCTTTACCAGTTAACACCTCCAGCTTGCTTTCCCTTTAAGCTCACTGGCAAATGGATTTTACGTTAGCTCCAGTCTGGAGTCTCCAAACTCTGCTGAGTTTCTGACCACTTCCACCCTAGCTAAACTTCACAGCCAAATACTCATTCATAGACGCCTTGATCTGCCTACCCCTCTCCATGCAGCCAGGGGTGTTCATGCACCCTCACCTCCAGCCTTCTCCAGTGCTTTTCTCCCAGTCTTCCCCCCCTCCTTGGCCTCAGTCACCAAGGGTATCATTCCACCATCATCAGAAAGCTCTCCCCTTGTTTTCCCATCCAAGCTAAATATAGATTACAGTGTGTCGAATACCTGAATGCTTGAACAAATTCTTTCGCACCACAGTTTTATCAGGAATGTGCCAGTTTACCCAGATGGCAGACTCTCCTAGTAACTTAGTCAGAGAGCCTCATCTCCCCATCTATAAGATGCACAGATTTTACTAACATTTCTTCTAGTAGACTAAGATGCTCAAAGGCTCTACAGGAGGAACAGTATCTTGTAGTATTGAAGAGGATCAATGGCTTATTTCATTATGGGAAGCAAATCTGAGTAAAAAGCCACTTAGACTGATGTAACTGAATCTATGTAGTGCTTTTAGTGGCATAACTATGTTAGCAAAAAAAGTCATTTCTAAATGACATAATATTGCTGGAAAGATTTTGTATACAAGTAGGTCTTACAGATTTATTTGGCTCAGGCGTTTCTACCTATGGTTCTGGTTATTTATTTTAGTACATTGCACCAAGTCGGGTATGCAGCATGCTAAATTACTCTATCGCTGGCCTATGTTCACATCTGAGTACTTAGGCAGTGCTGGGCACTCTCAGCACGTCTGTGAATTCAGGTTTGGAAAACCACAGCCCTCAGAGCTGCTCCCTGGGGCAATGCCTTGCAGAACATTTTTGCGAGGAAGCATAGGATTTCTGTACAGCATCAAAATATTGTGAGAGTTCATGTGTGGGCTTGACATTTCCTCTTTTTCCATCCTATATTTGCTTCCCATACTTTTTGAACTGCTTTAAAAAAGAAAAAAAAATAAACTTTTTATTTCCTTATGTTTTTCATCTCTCCATCATCATTGCAGATCCTGCTTGGATCAGCAGAATGTGCGCATCTGTGTTAGACCAGCTGCATTATCCGTCCGCAGCAGGTGGAAAACCTCACTGTAGTAACAGTGACTGGTGGCCTGATGAATGATGGTGATGAAGATGGAGGCTGCCAGAGAAGCATGCGGGACTTGCACCAAAGCCGAGGAAAACCAGAGCAGGTGGTCAGTCCCTCCCCAGCTGCACCCCGGGGAGCAGCAGGTCTCGGCCAAGCACAGCACGTCACCCTGAGCTGTGCTGCAGGGATGACTGCTTGGGGCTGCAGCCTTTTCAGCTGGGGAAAGCCATGCTCCTGGAATTGCACATTGCCTCTGCCCCGCTCCCTGCAGGCACCGCTGAGTCACTGGGGATGCGTCACTTCAGCAAACAAATATCTTTGGGGACATGAGACATGGGACGCAAGTAGTGGCAGTCCTCTCCAGACACCCTGGTGGGATCAGAATAGCAGCAATGACTGAAGAGTGACACAGCACGTCTCAGGAAAAGGCCCACTGGAGATGTGGGGAGCAGCAGAGATTCACTTCCGTGTAAGCAGGTGCAGGATGACTGCTAAATGTGCTTCTGAAAGGCCAGAAGTAATTCCTCAAGGCTGGGCTGAACCTCAGATGAGACCAAACCCCTTCCCGTTACTGCACAGCACTAGACGCTGGGGCCACAACCTGAAGCACAGGGGAAGTGCAGGCAGTGAGATGGCAGCCAGGGCTGAACACGCTGCCCGCTGAGCTTCAGCATGAAGCACAAGGACAGATACTAAATCAATTTGCAGAGCCATTCACCTAAGGGGAACTGTCAAAGTCAGTGCTGTCCTACATTGTGGTGCTTCTTGTTTGATGTATGAATGGAAAAATATAATGAACGTACTGTATAACTCCTGTTTCAGACTTTTTTGGTGATGAAATATTTTGTTCAGTGCATTAGTATGTATTCCAAAATGGACGGATTTGTTTTCCTCTTGAGAGAGATTCTTTTTCCTGCAATTAGGACAAAGAATCAAAGTGGACTCAGAAGGCATGAGATCTTCTCTCCCAGTTAGAAGTACATGGAGGTTTCTGTGGAGGCTTGAGGCTCCGAGGATATATTTCCCCCTTCTTTTGAACCTTGATTTGGTTCACTATTGCGAGACTATGAAGGCTGGCCTTCTCCTGAACATTAGTATCACTGGGAAGAAACAGAGAGAATTATTCGTATTTCAGTGGGTAGCAAAGGGAATGTGGTAGGAGTTCCCTAGAAAAAAAAATTACAGAGAGTGGCTAATCAATATGGTAGTAGTGGGCACCTCTCTGGACAGGTTGCTTTGGGACAGCTGTATAGCTACAGAAATGGCTGGTACAAGGGTTCCTTGCAAGCCCATCGTTTTAAGTAAAGGAAGCTTATAGGTGTGGTCTCAGCAAGGGAATACAGCAGTAATTTCAAGCACCCTCGCATCACTCTTAGAGGTGATGAAGTCCTACAGGAGGCAGGCACTGCCTGTGGCTCCAGAACCTATTGACGCACAGCAGCTCACAAGGATGGTCCCCACAGAGCTTACTATAAAAAGCCACATTGTGACGGAAGCAGCAAAGTGAACATCCTCAGGATCTCAGAAGAAAGACCTAATAGTATCTTCCAGAAAACAATGAAGAGATAACCAGGACAAAAGGAGTATTTTTGCACATTTGGACAAGATACTTTGCAAGAAAACAAGGAGAAAAGCCCACACATTTACAAAGAAAACAGACAGAACTGCATTACAACTGGCTCCCTCTTTGCTTACATTAGCCTTAGGGCTAGCCCTGCTGTGTTTCAAAGGCATCCTGCGTCTCCACAAACTTTGTGTGTTTGTTTCATCTCAGCATCTCTGCCCTCCTTCTCTTCTTCATGGCCCTCAGAGGTTGCTCCCTTGGCTCATGCTGGGTTTTTGCAATGACGACAAGGGTGGAGGCCAGTTCCCCACCTGTTTCCACCCTCACTTGTAATATGTGCTCCCTAGATGCCCTGTGCTGCATCTCAGTGCTCTGCTGTTCTTGGCTCATGTCTCCAGCCTCAACACCTGAGTCCTGTGGTTGCCCTGTAGCTAGACTCCCTTAGCTGTTTCTTTCTGCAGGCTAGGCAGACTGAGGACACCCTTCCTGGTTGGGGCAGGGAGAAGAGGTTTAGGTAGTGGGTTCCACTTACCTGCCTTCTTGGGAAGTCGGGCAGCAAACAGAGAGGTTTCCAAAAGTGTTGGTAGATTACAAAGAGGGATGAAAAAGGATAGTGAAGTATCTTGGCCAGGACAGGTGAAAGCTGTGACCAGAGCAGTCACTACTGCATGAAAAAAGCGGAGGACAAGATTGTGGCTGGACGACTGTTGGGACAGGCGTCAGTCATGATGTCTATCTACCCTGGTGCTGTGCTGATAGCCAGAGGGGAAGCTGTAATTGGTGTTTTCCTGGGGTGCTTTCCATCAGCCGCTAGAAAGGTATCATTTTTCCAGCAGAAATAAAATGCAAAAAGTATGCACAAAGTACAAGTCCTTGTTTAAGTATGTTTTTCCCTGGTTTATGGTGCAGTGGATTCGGTTTAGATAAGCTTCTCTTGTTACTTTAGGTTAAAGCCCTAAAAGAGCATCTGTGGCCAGTACCCAGGAACAGCTGGAGCCAGAGATGTTAGTCCATGGTGTAAGGTCTCTAGTCCAAGTCTCAAATCTAAGTTTCTAAACTATTTTTTTTTTCTCTCCTTTTTTCCTGTTATGGCCCAAGTAGGACGTTGTTCTTACTGACTAGCTTATTGCATGGTGAAGACCCACGGACCCTGTTATTCCTGACTCACTCCAGGAAAAACAGACCAGAAATCTGTCTGTCAGTCCCTATCAAGGCTGGGACCCTTGAGCTGCATTTCTTAGATACATGATTATTTGTGATCATCTACTAGCATCTGGCAGTGCCTGCGCAGGCTAGTGACTGCCATTCAGTGCCTTTCACTTTGACAGTCCCCATTTGTTCAGATTTCTTTGTCAAAGGGCACACTACCAAAATCCCCCTCTCAGCCAGTAGCCCAAGGCATGTCTTGTTATCTGGAGACTGCTGCGCACGTAGATGAGATGCCTGTTGCCCTTATTTACTCTGATGCTAACCAGGATTCTTGCCTTCCATCTTGAAATTACTGAAGGGTTGTCTAGCTAGGGCTAGCCTAACTCTCAGGAAAGTTAAGAAGACTAGTAAAGGTGTGAACTCCTTTTCTGCAAGTAAAAGCATGCTTAGTGCCTTATGAAGGGGTGGGGTGCAGCCGAGTTGCTTTCATTTCTGTGGACTGAGGTTGCAGTTGCAGTTGAGTGTTGCCGCTTGTCCTTGGGAGGTAGGCCAGGAACGGACAATCTCCCCAGTCCCCCCCACTGCATCCTGACGCTTCCCCGTGCCTGACGGCTATGAGACACCTACCACATACCGCACCACAGCGAGCTGAGAGGAGGGGAAATTCCGAGAGCAATGTGGGAGAGAGCAGGACTGAGCATGCAGCTGGGTCCCAGGACAACCCTGCTGGCTCATTTCCTCCTGTGACTGAGGTTTGGGGGTTGCTCTTAAATGGGGTAGCTTGGCTCTTGCGGACCTGGCAGTCTCTCATTACTGTAGTCTCTTTCGGGCAGATGGCTCCAGCCCAGTATCCAGCCTCCCAGTCGCTACGGGACCCCAAGAGAGCAGCAGGAAGGTCAGCCAGGGATGGGGAGGAGCAAGACCTTCCCTTTCAACAGTGTCCCGTGCAGATACGCTGCACTTGTTGTAGTGTAAAATTGCTTCTGGGCCTCAGCCAAATGCCGGCCTCTCTTGCATCCTTAAGTCAATGAGAATTGGGGTCATGGTGCCATATCCAGGAAGCCTTCTAGATCTTGCCCTTTGATGGTGAGATAAGATCACTGACACATATGACAAAATCGGTGAAATAGGATGCTGTTCTGGCTGTGCTGCCAACCCCTCATCCAGCCTGTGAGCTAACTCAGCTCCCCCCATAACTCCCAGCCCCTGGGCACCCATCCTGGAGAAGAACCAGTTCATTTCCAAGTCCTTTGGGGACAGGACAGATGTTTCCCTCTGACACAAACTCAGGCACAGTGGGGGAGAACAGCTCTTCTCGGGACAGCCGGAGGAGGTGGTATGGGCAATCTGTACCAGGTCTGGCTTCCTTCACCCCATATCGTCCACCAACACTGTCCCACACAGGCACCCTCAGGCACCTGCTTCTGCATGGCCTCAGCAGCCCAGGGTATCCTCAGCTTCACTCTATAAAAGTACCTCTGCAGTCGCTGTGATGCAACTTTCTCATTCCTTCATACTCTTTGAACTGAGAAAACACAGAAGAAACATTAATCATGTGCAAAAGCCCCAGCTGCACCACGTCAAGCCCAAAGGAGGGCCAGGGGCAAGCCCACTGTGACCTGGATGCGGTCACCATGCTCTGGTCCTGAGCAGTATGAGCACAGCCACTGGCACCAGCTGGCTGGGGCAGATAACACACGTGTTGGCAAAAATATGTTTAGTAGAGCGTCACAACCCACAATGTCCCCGGTGCTTTTCACTTCTCTCTAGGAGACAGAGCAAGAGTTGTCAATATTTCATGACATCACCAGGTGCAACACTGCTGCCTTCCAAATGTAATTGCTGGTTACATGTTTACTACCTGTAAGAACATTGATTTGCAGTTATTGGCATAATTGAGGTACTGATGCAGGGTACTTTTTACTTTGTTTGCTTTCACAGCCATTTGCTTGCTGTAATTAATTAACCACAGTGCTATCTTCACTAACAGAGAGAACCTTCTCTTTCAAGATGACTGCCTGGAAGGTAAAGCACCACTTGTGCCAAGGAATATTGTCAGGGGGCATACCTTCCCTTTTTTCAGTGTTTACCACATGGAAAAGGGCAGAGCTAGCAATGAAAATAAAGGCTTATACACTTTCTTTTTAAGAAGATGTTCTGCCCTACAAAATATATTTAATGGTGCTTATTTTAAAGTGCAGTACATCCCTCCTCTCTGTGTGGGCAGAACTTCAGGAGAGCTATTTGCATTCACACATGATTCAAAAGAAGGTATTGCAAAAAAAGAAAATAGAAAGAAAAAGGAGGATAATATGTGCCAGCCATATCCTTCTGATCTCTTTGCTTCTTCCTATATCCATTGCTTTTTCCATATCCTTTTCATGGCTAGCGGTGCTCCCATAAAGCGTCATGCTGTCTAAATGGGATAGGAAAAAATGACCAATGCCACGCTAGTGATTACAATCAGAGAGGAGCCCTAGCTTCTGGCTGAGTGAAACCAGATAGCGAGGTGGCATGTTTGACTGGGGCGGTGCAGCAGGACCTGTGGTTTAGGCCACGCAGAGGGAGGTGGGCACGGCGTGGTACAGCTGTCTGCTCGCAGTTCACCCAGGGGCTCAGGAGGCATCTGTGCTGCAGCCTGGCTCGTCCAATTCAAAGCCTTCACCCTGCATTGAAGCATTGGCTGGATCCTGGCTGGGATGCACCCAGAGGACAAGCTGGCAGCTGCCTTGCATCAGAGGAATCCCAGGCCACTGCTTTTGTGGGCCTTTTTCTACACGAGCAGCCTGTTTGCCTGGAATGAAGGTGCTAGAGCTCCTACCCCAGTATGCATTTGTGTGTGCATTGGGAGGGTGCAGAGCGACTAAGTGGCAGGGATGTAAGAGCTACAGTAAAGCCCAGGACACCTGAAAGCCACTGCAGAGAGCTCAGAGTGAGTGGAAGAATAAATACTGTAGATAATCTGGCCAAAATATCATAACTACCAAACTAAACCACAGCCCTGATAATTGTGTATAATGCGTTACATCTGGGAGGGACAAATGGATTTCCTTTCTATGAAACCACAGCAGACTCTGCTAAATCAGAGGGAAAATTCCCACCAGAAAGAAGGAGAGGTTTCCTACTGTAGGGCCTGAAAAGCATCTGAGGAATTATCTCAGATGACTCATAGAAAGGTTAATTTTAAGAGACAGAAAGAACAGCCCAGCATCACATCAGCAAGTTTGGGGCTCCAGTAATTTGACACCGCAAACTCATTTGTTACAGTCATACAGCCAAATTCTTCTGCCTGGTTTAGGCAGAACTTCATTTCAGCCCAACAGAAGACCTTTTAATCTTTGCCAGTAAGATCTCAAGATTTCCCCCCTTGATGCTAAGGCCTTTGGTCTCCAAAGAAATCCATTCTCATCCTAGAGTTAAACTAAGTAGCTGGAGCATGAATTCCTGTCACAACACAAAAATTGTGCTTGCTTAGAGCTTTTCTGGGCCTTGACAAATAAAACTTATGTTTTCTTCATTTTTTCTCTCTCTCTTTTTTCAGAAGCAAATAGCCTCCATTTATCCAGGAGATCAACCAGAAGAGCACAGGCTAGCTCTCCAAGCTCATTTGGACATTTTCAGAGGAAAAAACATTTACTTCATGTTCTTCATGCTTTATACATCCCACCTCTTGGTCAGTGCTGTGATTGGTAGAAAACGGAGCAGTTTGGGGAGAAAGTCTGAGCAAGGATGTGTATCTTTTCTTAATAAACATCAGTGTGACAGAAACTGAAGCAAAACTGAAAAACGCATTCCTTCAGAGCAGCCATCACTTAATTCTTGCCGCTTAGGCACAGCATCAGGCCTAGAGCAGCTGTGCCGAGGCAGGAGGCTCAATGACCCTCTGCAGATGCAGGATGATGTGGCAGAGCCCCGCCAGACCCAGCAGATGCAGGGCAGAGGAAAGGAGTGGTTTTGGGTGGCAGAGGCTCAGTGGTTTGCTGGTGCCCCAGGGTGTGACCCAGAGCTCCCCTGGCCCGGGAGGAAGCGCGAGAGGGTTGCCCTTCTTCTGCCCCCATGGCTCCTTTCGGGGAACAGGATAAGCGTGGCAGTAACGTCGTTTTTCCAACACATCCCAGTATTGTTGTTATCAGGAAATACGGGTGGTGACTGCAACACTGCCTGTTTCACAACCAGAGGGAAACGTCTCAGCCCCCATCTCTGACTAAAGGACAGCACATTTCCCACTCCTGGGCATGAGGTTGAACCAACACTGCTTTTGAAGCCATTTTTTTCTGATTTCTCTCCTGCATGGGAGAGGGCAGCCTGCTGTCCCTGCTGTGCCCTGCTCTCACTGAGCACCTCCTGGGGACACCGCATGAAGGACGGGAGGGAAACGCGACTGAGAAGGAAGCCAACCGCACACTCCTGACCAGAACCTGGCACCGGTGGTGAGTGGTGCCGTGGAAGTGGAGAGGCTCGTTCCTGAGCTCATTTAAAGCACACAAAATAAATGGTGTGGGTCACGTGCACTGCTCACAGGATGCCAGCCGCAGCAGTGCCAGGCCTGCTGAAGGCCTTACTGGGCAGCTGGCAGTGCTCCTCACCTGTCTGGTGAGTGAGCCGGAGTCACCAAAGGGGAAAACTGATCCATGAGGCAGCTCTGGCAGGTGTAACACCTCAAGCGGGAACTGCTTCTGTCTGAAAAGGACAATGTGAAATGTTAAAGAAATGCTCTCACCAGGGAGTAGAGCAACAGGGTGCTGAAGACGCTGGCATTCCCGCCGTGTGACACGGCACATTAGGCAACTGATTCACCAATTTTGTGCTAACTTCTGTCTCTTTCCTACATTCACGCCACCATCTTGCAAGCCTGGCAGTTCCAGGCAGACACAGCTGGGCAGAGGAGTCGCTCGCGTGGACTGGACCAGGACCAGTCTGACAGCGGCACCTCAGGTGGTGACTCCAGTCTCTAGCTGCTACGTGAGAATGAAAGAGATGGATGAAATCCTAAATCTCACCAGCCCCATGGGGCTGGCTTTTACCTGGAAGGTCTAAAAACAAAGACTGTTACTGTGAAAGATTTCTGTTTCCCAGTTCTTTCTCTTTCTGTTTTCTGTTTTGAGAATCTCTTCCAGTTATACAGTGTTTAGTTACTGGAGTTTAGAATGAAGAATTTCTTACACAGAAAGGGGATTTAATCTTTAAATGTACCCAATACATGACACAGAGAAGTAGTCCTCTTCCCAAAGAGAATTAAGGTTATCAGCCAGTCACTCAAAATTTCCTGCGAAGGACAGGGAAGTAAGGAGGAAGGAAACAGAAAGTGGAAGGAGTTACAGGAAAGACAAAAGACTCAAAACAAAACAAAAATTGTTTTTGCTATGACAATCTGACAAGAAATGTTGAGGCTGCAGGGAATGAAAATGCACATCTGCTGCTTTTCATGATGAGGCTGTTTTCGCCATTGAAAATGTTTTCCTTGAAAATGTTTATGAATCTCTTGCTCCAGCTCTGCCTTGTTAGACAGCTGGTTCCCTGAGGATTTCACACTACCGTAACAAGGACATTTCAACACAAATCCTCTCACCATAATCCTCATTCAGATACTCAAATATTCACAAAACTTGAGTGTTTCTCATGTCAATATGGAACCATTCCTACTTCCTACAAAGTCTCAAAAAAATATGTAAATAAACAGAAAAAATAGTATTAATTTTGCCCACGAAAAGATGTGTAACTATTATACCTCGGCAAGTAAGGTGCCTTCAAGTCATTTATGAATTTGAAATCTGTCTGGGAGGGTAGGTGGGTATCTGGTACAGGAGATAGCAGTGCACTGTGCTTTCACGTATGTGAGAGTGTGTGTGAGCCTATATACATACTGTTCAAGCATTTAAAACTCCATTTTCAATTAGCAATGGCAGTGTTCATTTTTTCCTCTTTCTGCCAGCAAGAATGTAAAAAAGATTCACATGCAGGATTTCTTCAGCAAGCACTTCATTCTTTTTTTTTTTCTTTAGTTTATCCACCTTGTGATTTTTATCCTAAGTTGGGGGAAAATGTATGGCAGTGACCTATTCAAGCCTGTTAAACTTCAGCTTTTCACATTTCCCTAGGGCCAGCGTTAAACTGTGTTGGGTTTTGGTGGTGTTGTGTTTTTTTTTTTTCTCTCATCTTTCTTACCTGTTCTGTACCTCTGCTGATGCTGAGGCAGATTTGAAAGCTGCAATAGGAAAAAGAAAATGAAACATGACCAGAAGGTGCCCCCACAGAATACAGTCAGCAAAGTCTAAGCAAGTCATCGAAGACCAATGCGCATAAATGAAAGTTTTGCTTGCACACCTGTTGCAGCGTATTTTTCCTTACAGCCCCTTAAACTACACTGATCCAGGACATGAGCATCTCTACTTTCATTTCTAAACCCTCACCACTCAGTGTTGCTCGATTCTTCATAACTTTGAAGACATTTTTTCATAAGCAGAAAGAAAAAGAAAATGAAATTCACATAATATTTCAGGTTTTACTTCAGTATTTCCCATGTAAAAAAGGACTTTCGCTCCCAAAAAAAAAAATTCCCAAATGCAAGGATTGATTTTGCTAAAACCTCATTTCTCAGCAGAGAATTTTAAGTGGATATATTTTGAGCTTTTTCAAGGTGATCTTGGAATCTTTCTGTTTTGGGGAGCACAGTTAACTGAGGGTAATGAAACTTCCCAGAATAATTCTTGAGAGATGCATAGAAGGCAAGGTGCTGTAACCGTAGTCCCAGCAAAAGATGGATTACTCCACCACAATTTGCTGTGAACCATTAGGCTAACCAGTTCAGTTGGCTTGGAATACATACAAATATTTTGTTTATTGTCAGCACTTGTACAGTGTCAGTTACCACGACTGATGTAGTGTAGTGATGACTATTGCCAGCACTCATGGGTACATCTTTATTGCATAAGCAGCCAAAACAAACGCTCATCTTCCTCTTCTGCTGCTGCGCCCTTGCCACACGCTCCTCTCTGAATCCTCCACGCAGCTTTTGTTCCATATTCAGTGCAGATCTTACTGTGCACTCTGTCTCTGTTTGCATTTCTGTTTCCCCTTTCCTGCACTGTTCTTCTCCCAGATCCCTTCGGAGGTCTCAGAGCTCTCTGCACCACCCACCCTCTGTCCTCCCTCTCCCCTCACACAGTTGCCACCAGCACCCATTGGCAGGGCTGCTCCACTGGCACTCCGACGACTGCCTGCCCAAATCACCTTCCCTGCTCCTGGAGCCGGGCTATTTGCCTTTCCTATACCGTATGTGTCTCTAGGAGCTGGGCTGGACAGGCACAGTAACAGCGGTCAGCATGCCAGAAGTGAGAAGCAGAGCTCTGCTGTCAGTCAGGTATTCACTTAGACGTTCGGGGTAGCTGTCTCTTCATTACTGAGCCATGGCACATCTTTTGGCAGCATGGGATTGCCTTGCAAAACTCAGCACAGACCATGTTCTCTATCAGAAGTAAAATCTGGATTTTTCACCGATCTTTTCTGCTTTGCAAAAGAAGGGATTGAATGCTGTCAGGAAGCGTGACTGTATGAATTCAGAGATGGGAAAATCTAGTTTGAATTCCACGTGCAGTGTGTCCTTTTTAGAAGAAACCAGAGACTTTTTTCCAGCTCTTCAGGGGAAAAAAAAAAAAAAAAGCGTACAGAGGACAAGGCTTTGTGGGGACTTGGGAAAACTCTAGATCTTGGTTCTGCTTCCTTTTTAGGTCAGTACTGTAAGAAACTCTGTCGCATCTAGACAGGGAAGTTGTGATGATTTAACTAAAATCCACTGTAAAATTCTTTTTAAGCTTGGCAAGCTCTGGAAAAATCCAGCCAGGATAGATGAAGGTGCTACTGACCCATCTGGCCCACCAAGAACCAAAGTCAGAAGTTTCCATTCCCATCAGGGAGTGGGCAGAAGACAACATATGCCCATGTGCCAAAATCTGAGCACAAAGCTACAGTCCTCTACACTTTGGGGACCTTGGTATGACAAATGGTAACTCTCTAGGTACCCTAAAATATCAAGCAGTGAACTAGGATGCCTAAGGCGCAAGCAGATGCAGATCAGCTGGCTCTGCAGAGTGAGAGAAAGGTCTGCTGGAGAAGCAGTGCAGAGAGCTGCCACTGCTGGCATCTTAAATTGCTAGGACTAATGTCACCAAGGCTCAGCTCTCAGAGACTTTCCCTTACCTAAACTCGGACTCCTTACTTGTTCTCCTGTTACTAGGTTAAATGTGGCTTGTGCCAGTTTGGTTTGCAATCTCACGTGACTGCACATTAAGCCCAGGATCTGCTAACAGCGATTATAGCGATCACAACATCAAAGATGAAGTTGCTTTTGTCAGTAGCTCTCCAGGAGCTTTGCAGTGGTAGCATCATTGTTTCCATTCTTAACAGTGGGTAAATTGGACACACAAAGTCAGGTATCTGCAGGCAGCACTACTCAAGACCATTTCATAATTTTTTATGGTTCTCGGTATATGATGAACCTTTGCTTGAACTGCGTTTTGAACACTGTCGTATACTGCTAACGAAACCAGCCAAAGCAGTGTCACTTGTGGTGCAGCTCTCTTAAACATGACAGAAATAAATTAAAAGGATGAAAAGATTTTCTTTACTGAACCTCAAGACAACAGCATAACTTTCCTAAAGGAATGGAAACCAGGAACCTTGCTAGGTGTCCCTTCAGGGCAAAATGTGTCCAAGCAGTATCTCACTGACATGCAGATGGAAATCACCATCTCAGTAACAGTTCCGCTGGCATTCTCAGGAAAGACAAGCAACAGACCTGACGAGAGGACTTTACTGTCCTGTCTCCTGCTGGCCTCTCTGCTCCAGCGCTAAAACATACTCACAGCCCAGCAAGAGAACATTTTTCCACGGTTTGCACCTTTATGTTTGTTAGGGTCTTTCACAAACTCCAACTGCATTAACTATGAGCAGAATGTGTGCTAAGGTAAAACATTGGCCTTCCCCTAAGACTTCTCCATAACTAATGTGCCCGCAGTATTTTTCATATCTTCTTTCTTCTTAAGAAGAAACCATATTTAGGTCACAGTAGCTTATCTGCTAGCACTGCACATTACCTTACAAGCAGCTGGAATTGCTGACGGTCTATCTAACAGAGCGAGAAAGAATATTTTAGGCTGACAGTTTACACTTACTTCACAGGACAACTCGCACAGGAGGAAACGGAGCCCCCGGCGGAAGTGCGGTAATACGGCAGATGATTTAAGCTGCCTCCTGCAGTTCAGGCACCACTTAAAGGGGAACTGTGGAATCAGCGTGAGGGAGTTTCCTCTGTTTCTACCTTTGGCTTCTCCTCACTCACTGCTTAGGGTTTTGCTTTTGATTAATAGACCGTCATGTCCTTGCAATCCATAGAACTCAATGAAGATGAGGAACTCCAGTCCACATCCTGTATCACAATTGTTTTAGCTGTTCTCTGTTAATCAGTTGCATACGTATTATGCAGGAGTCTGAATGCCTTTTTTTTTTTTTACCTGATCTTGCCCACTGCATAGCCTGACAAATATAAGTTAGTACCAGACTTCTTTCTGGCTTTTTGAATTATGGAAATCTTTCACAACTTTTCTTTCTTATTCTTCATGCATTTATATTATTTTTCATTCAGCCTCTTACAGCAAAACACATTACAAGGAAAACAAAAGCTGCATTTTTGCAATCTTTGCCCAAAACTTCTGACATAGAAATTAGGGGATGATACAGCCCCTTAACAGCATAAACCCTGATGCACAGCCACAGCATTCAACATCTGCTGAGACAAGAAGAAGAAAAAGTGGGGAGACGGCTACATCCCTTAGATGAAACTTTTCAGTGTTTCAATGTGTAGCGAAGCAAACTCCAGGCTGGCTTCACCCATCACCCAGGCTGGCAGGGGAACTACAGGTAGCACAGCCTGGAGAGCACCGCCGCCACTGCAGGCTGGACACTCAGCAGCCTTGCTCTGGGCACCAGTATAGCACAATCAATGCTCTTGGAAGGGCTGTGCCCAGACCAATCCTCCCAGCCAAGACATGGAGCTTATTGTCCCTGGCATGGCACCAGGCTCACAACATGTTCAAGAGCTGCCCTGGAGCTGCCCTGTGACGTAGCAGTGATGGTGGCACTGTCACACATGTGTCTGTAGCTAAGCATGACAGCGCTGCAGCTTTGCATGCTGCCGTCCTGGCAGTGGGGGCGGATGTGCCCTAAAGGGTTCATGCCAGTAGCCCTGGTAGGGTCAGGCTCTGTGTTTCCCCAGGACTTGCCTCTAGGGTCACTGCTTTTTTCCTGAACATTGCTCATTCCAGTGTCACAGACCTGTCTGCCACCAAATCCCCACGGCTTTGGATTAGGCTACAGGAATTCTTGAATGTTGCACCTCTGAGAAGGGAAACTGAAGGAAAAAAAAAAAAAAAATGAAGTAGTTCCAGTTACTCCTAGCAAATGTGAAGTAGCTGGTCCCTGCTTGACCCATGCAACCCACCTCCTTTCTGCTGTCTCCTTGGTCTTCCCTGGCTAGAAAGCAGGAGCTAAGCACAGGAACAGCTCCATCGCCCAGCACAAGGAGGCTTGCACAGTGCCTGCTGCAAGCTGCCTCGCTCCCACACCAATGTTACTGACCCCTGATTTTATGAAGTACTTGATGTCTGCAGAGGTCAGTTGTTTTTAGAGGGTTGTTTTTAGATTCTTCTCTTACGCTCTTCACAGAAAAGACTTACTTGACAGTTTCTGTAGCTTAAAAGATTATGATGCGATACAAACCACAGAAAGTATATGCCCGAATTCTGAAAAACTCCCTCTTCACATATGCAGATCAGTCACTATCACTGAAAAAAGGAACACTTGATTATTTTCATCCCTAAGCACTGGTGTCAGTTCCCTCTTTAAACTCCAGAGTTTTATGTCCTGCCCATATTAGGACAACCACTCAAGTGGTGATTTAACCCATCCAGCCTGACCTGTCATGATGCAAACCTGCTCTGGTAGGCACGTCCATGCCACCAGCAGCAGGAACACCTGCAGGTCTCCACCATGCCTCCTTCCCTGGTTCCTGTCACGGGAAATGACTGCACCATGACTTCCAGGGAGCAACTGGCACCATCTCCCATATAACCCGGGTTGAGTTATGCCAGCTGAATAGCTCCTGTCTGCTAGAGAAAAGTGAAGTGGATTTGGTGAGCTCTTCAGTTGACTCCCCTCACAAAAGCTTCCCCCTACAGGCCCTACAGGAAGGGTCTGAACACATTCCAAACTCACCGTGGTGTTACACTTGTGCAGAATTGCCCTTTCAAGGCAAAAAGGAGAGACAGCAAGCTGCCCATGCCCTTCGCAGGGGCTTTGAATCAAAACTGAATCATTGTTTGCTTTGTATTATATCATGCTGAAGCCATGCCTCAGAGCTTCCCCTGGGGTTTGAAACCTGGAAGGCTTTTTCCTGCGGCTGATGAATAACCTCCCCATCAGCTGGAGCCGGGGCTGGTGGACTGTGCTCTCTGACAGACCGTGGCTCGCCCGCAGCTGGAGACAAGCTGCACTTCCTCGGCCTCCAGCACCCCAGAGACGCTCCATTCCCAGCTAATGGGCCTCCTGGGGCCAGCAAGGAACCAGCCGGGGTGCTGCCGGGGCTGGGGCTGCCTGGGGGGGCTCCCCAAACCCAGGGGTGACAGGCCAGGGCCTGGCAGCCAGGGCCCATCCCACCCCCAGCCACGAGCTGGGCAGCCGGGGGCACGGGGACAGCCCCAGCCCTGGGCACGCACCATCTCCCTGGGGATGGGACTTTGGTCTGCATGTGGAGGTCAGGTCCAGGCCTGCTGAGGGGGATCGGGGTCAGAAGCAGCCCCGGGATGTCCAGGCACAGCCATGGTAAGGCCTGTTAGTGGTTGTCATGACGTTTTGTCTTTCCATTGCTCCACACAAGCCCATTTTCTATCTTCACTCAGGAGTTTTATTTAAGGGGCTCCCAGCTATTAGCAGACCTAGGATATTCCCTTATTTCTGAACCACCATCCCATGGCTTGGCTCTGCATTTCATGGCCGGGAGGGGTGCTGTGGCGGCAGACAAATGCTGCCATCAGGGCGTCCCACACCCCGTGCTGGCTTCCCCTCGCAAAAAACAGACCAGCTTTTGGTGCCAGGGCCACCACCAGGTGCCCAGAAGGACTGGGTCACACACCACCTGTGTGGTCTTCAGGAAGAGCCGCCTGTGGAAATCCCCAGAAATGTGCCATGGGGATCTACCAACATCACCTTGATCTGGGCAAAGCCAGATTACTAGTAAGTCCTAGTGCGTGTCTGTCTGTCCCTCCTGCCTTCCCCTCTCAGAAACATCCTGCCAGCTCACCTGCAGCCTGCTGGCCAACGCCAAACACAGCTCTTGGGGACAGGACTTTTAAAGAAAATTAAATTCTGAGAAATTTGTGAAAAGAGGCAGTTTGTCAGGGTGACCCAGGGGGTGGAGGGAAGCTGTCGCAGGAGGGTGGCCCTCCTCAGGCACCGTTGTGTCTACGGAGAAGGGGCACCTTACAAACAAGCCGGTCACAGGATGAGCTCCAGCCAGAGCTTATGGCTACAAGACCCTGCAGTTGTATAGGCAAGGAGGCTTCACGAGCTCCAGTGCTAATGCACAAAACTAGCTATCCTAGCTTGCCCTTCTGAGCACCCAGTGAAGGAGATGCCACAAAATGAGACTTGGGGGGCTGTATTTACACTCCTACCCCTATATGACCACCTGCATTATCCTTTTGGGTCTCCATCTCTTGCCTGCTGGAAAGAGGAGCTTCACAGGTAAGAGAGTAAGTTTAATAAAGCCAACCTGACCCTTGTACTTAGGTTTACTCAAAGCACACTATGCATGTGAAAGGATTTAATATCACATTTGTCTTAGAGTCCGAGCCTGCAGAGAGCCTGTGGTAGCTCCTGCCTTTTGCCATGTAACCATTTAACATGCCTTCTTGCAAAAATGAAGGTGGATTCACGGCAACAAGCACCCCTGCATCCCACAAAGAATTCAGAGAGTCACTGGTTTTTCTAGCCTTGTGACAGACAGACGGACAGACAGACTGCCACGTCGCTGCATGTCATCTTCTTCTTTTTCTGGCGCACGCTCGATTCGCTTTGTACTTTCCAGTTTTGCCAGGGCTGCTGGCCTCCTGCGCGCGCTTTGTCAGCTGACGCTGAGTCAGCCCGGGCGGACGGGCAGGACTTTCTGAGAACGCCCACCAAAGCCATCACTGGCAGCGGGTCAGGGCTCATCCCGTGCACCTTTCCTCCCCCCAGTCACAAACTTTCACCGAGGGCAAACTTAGTGACAGGCACTGCCGGCCCCCACCACAGCACAGGGAAAAAAAACAAAAAACAAAAAAAACGAAACTGACTTAACAATTTCCAAGAATAACAGAGGAGCACTTTTCTTTTTAATTCATCATTTTCATGAATGAATTATTCATTCAGTTGTGGTAATTCCTGCATTCTTAAAAAAAATGCAGTGACTTCTACTGGTTCCCAGTGGCCCTGGGATCTGCGGGGAGGGGACAGGCCAGCAAAGAGCTTCTGAGTCGCAAGGAAGAAGCATGATACAACCACAACATTCAGCACAGTGACTGTCCCATAGACAACACGGGCATCCCACTCTTCAAGCTGAAAGTATAACGATTTGCACACAAATGATCTCAGGTTGGGAACTGAAATACTCCAAAGAACTGCAATTATTTTAGCACTGTGGTACAATACTCACTTTGTATACTGGAGAGGTTAAAACTGTCAAATTCTGGCCAGTCCTACTTTCTGCTTTGTCTCCATTACCAGGGGTATCCCGCTGGGCATATATTGCTTGGCAAAGATGGATTTCTGTCCTCTCTCAGCCCGTGGGGCTGAGGCACTACTACTTGGCTGACCCCTGCTTCCACATTAGAGCAGCAGTTCCTCAGGTAGGGAACGCACCATCCCCTCTGCCTAGCGCTCCCTCCCTCCAACTGCTGCCTTGTGGGTGATCTTTTTTGGCTTAGGGTGTAACAGCGCCTTTCCTTTCCTCAGCTACTTCTTCTTATACATGGCAGCAGTCTCCCTGCCCACCACCACCGCACAGAGAAGTACCCTTCTTCATACGTGTAAAAAATCTCCAGCCTCCTCCATCACCCAGGTCCTCTAAACATGCATTAGTCACTTAGCAAGGCTGGGCACTCATGGTCACTCCCGCTTGGCTTTGCATCCCCAGGAGGGGCCAGATGGGATTTAGCCAAACTTGCCAACAGTATGAAGATGGCCCATTTCTTCAATGGACGATACAGTAACACAGCACATGAAACACAGAGTGAATAGCCGATGCCCCTCCAATGTCATAAAAAACATGGCTCAATTAAATGGAGACATCTTAAGATACTAACTGCCAAGTCAATGTATATACAAGCCCACTGCACAATCACAGTAAGAGAAATCACACGAATATCACTGCTACTGGACTGGAATTAAATCAATGGGTCAAAGGTGGAGAGAGGGGTCAAAGTATATTCCATATATTCCATATCTTTTCAAACCATCACCCACTTCTGAGATTTTTCATGGCACTCAGAGGATGGGATACCAGGTGCTAAGTGAGGTAAAGAGTGATGAGAGCGAGTGTGGCTGCCTCCTCTGGCCACCATGGCCCAGGACTGCTCCTGTTTGGCTGCTGGGGCCCAGCTAGGTGCCCAGGGAACTGGGGTCTCTGCCCAAGCTGAGGGATGCAGCTGCTGCTTTCCCCTTTGCAGGTTCAGCCAGTAGCAAAGCTGAGCACGTATCCCAGAGACACACAGACACACACAGACAGAGTCAGGACGCTGACACAACCGGCCACAAAGGCTGCCCAGCCAAGTGCTGCCTTCAATGGTGCTTTACAACAGCTTACACATAAAACAAAGACAGCAGCCTCATCCAGTGGCTGACTGTCCTCATGGTGAATGTCTCCTTATATCCAGTCTGAAGCTCTTGCTTCAATTTCTGCCCCTTGTCTCTCACGTTCCCACCAAGTACTGCTGTAAAGATCCTGGCACTGTCTTCTTGCTGACCTCTCCATAGGTGCCGGGGGCTGCTGTTAGGTCCACCCAAAGATATCTCTGCTCTGAGCTGAACCAGACCCTGTCCTTGGCTTCTCCACACAGTGCAAGCACTCCTTGACCATCTTGGTGGCCCTCCACTGAACATGCTCCAATTTATCAATATTTTTCCTGTATTTAGTGTGGAGAAGTGTGTACAAAACCGGACACAGTATTTTATATGTTGTCTGATGAGCGCTGAGTGGATCCCTCCCCTCCATCTACTGTTTCTTCACCTTTTAAAGCAGCCCAAGATGATGTTGGCCTCCTTCATTGTGAGAGCATGTTGCTAGCTCATGTTCAGCTTGCTGCCTGCCCCAGTCCTCTTTAGCAGAGCTGCTCCCCAGCCAGTCAGTCCCCCCCTACATCACTGCAGGGGGCTTGTCCTTCCCAGGTGCATGACTTTGCATTTGCTTTTGTTGAATTTCATGAGGTTCCTGTCCATGCATTCTGCCAGCCTATCTAGGGCCATCTGAACTGCAGCTCTGTCTTTTAACATCCTCACATTTGCACTGGATTGGAGGTTTCCTACTTTCTTCAGTTGTTCTGCATGTCTAGAAACAACTGGAAAAAGCAAATATTGTTCTCTTTAAACCAGCCATGCAAGCAGTCATAGCATATGACAGTTATACTTGCAGTGAAGCTTAGCAATTTTAAAGTACTTGCAACAATAAATCACCTTGAGTCTCCAATAAGTTTTTGCAGAAGAATGAAACATATTTGTTTCTCTTGCTTCCACTGACAAAACACAGCACCACTTCTTAGTTATAGACAGCAGAATACTTCAGGCAGTGCTAAAAATACTGTGAAATGTCTGTTTTCGGGAATGCTACATGAGTTTATCACTAACACTGGGTTCAGAGAAGGATAGACCTGGAACACAAGAGAAGCACTCTCTGCCCTGGTTTCCTCTGAGTAACACCTGAAACCACCTCCCTAAATAATATCTCAAACATAAAAGGATGGACAGGCATGCCCCTCGATTCGGCTTTCAGCAATTCTCAGAGAAATTGCTCGCTAGTCCATGGTTATTATTCTGGTCTTGTACCAGAAAACAGCACATGTGGGCATGACCTTTCCTTGGCATGGCTGTCCAACACATGCAATACAGCACCAGCTCCAGCAATGCAGTGAGGGTGTCAAAGCCTTTCAGCCTGGAAGTTGGAACAGTTGATTATACACTCTGTATTTCCCAAAAAGAGGAATGACCTGACTTAGCCGTGCTTCTGCCCCCTCATCAGTAACCTATCCACTCCAGAGGTCTGTGTTTATTTTTATAATGTGCCTGTGACCTGACAGGATTCAACCCACTTGAAACCTAAAGCTTTAATGGTGAGTGTGTGGGTGGAAACAACACCCACTACATGTACTTCACAGTAGCAGAGTGCCTGAAACTTGCTCCCTCTCCCTCCTGTGTGCACCTACCTCACCCACTCAGCTGTGACCGAAATGGCTGCAGAGGGGACATTCCCTTCCCGCAGACACTTCGCACTATGACCGTGACCAAACATTACGCACATGCACAAAGGACTGATGAAACAGAGTGAGAGGCAGAGGGTGAAGTCTAACAGGTTGCCGATCATTTCTAAACCAGAGGACTCTGCCTGAACAGGAAGCCAAATGACGTCAGTAAAGTTGCACTCCTATAAAAACAATGTAAATGAGATCAGTCCTTGGCATCAGCTGCAGCAATTGAAACGGGCCCTCTGGTGTGGCTGGCAATCACCTAAATCACACGTTTGCCAGTTCAAAAATGCAATAACCAAAAAAAGAGAAAAATCTCTTTCCTGTTTAGGGCTGGCATCTACATAAGCAGAAGTACATGCCCTTGAAGTGCTCTTACATTACTGCTAGAAGCAGAGCTACGCAGAAAATGGTTGCAATTCAGCAACTGTGGAGTATTTGTCAAAACAGTAGAAAAGGTAGAAAGTCAGTGTAAAGTAAAAATAAGCAAACCAACAGACTTGCAGCAACTGTTCATTAAAAATTAGTCATCTGTCCAGCTGCAATCAGTAGCCACTTTTGCAACAATGACGATGAATTTTCTTAGTGGAAATGATCCTCTTTCATCTGCCCAGTGTTGCTGGTCTTATGGTAAAGCCACCAGCATACTCTGGTAGAACATATCTTCATTTCAGATATTACAAAACATCAGTTTCGAACTAAATTGGTTGTTGTTGGGAAATGAAAAGCAACAGTGGCTTTCCCTGGTCATATAATTAAAAATCACTTTCAGTAAAGTGGCACTTGATTCTTGTGAAATTGCCACACTCTTTATACACAAGATCTAGCTGTATGAAGGGGTATTGGTAGATATGTAGTATTAATAATTCAAGTTGTTTTGTTTGCTTTCTTCCTCCATTATGTAATTACAAAAAAGAGTCTGACTAATACAAAATTTTTGATAGATTACACAGAGATATATGAATGAATGAATATACAAGTGGATATGCAATAGATGCATATATATTGAAAGCCGGCACTTGAGGACAGAATTTTGCTGGGTAAAGAGAAGGTAAGGTTGCCACCTTGGAAAGAGAAAATAAATAAGGTAATTGCTATGCAGGCAGTGGCTGCAGAGTACCATCCACAGCAGCAAAAGCTACTGGCATATCTACACTGAAACAAGCCAAAACAATCTGGTCGCATCTCTAGCAGGACTGGACAGTGTGGGCAGTGAGAACCTGCACCATGCACTTATATCCAGGCAGGTAATAAATTTATTTTCCATTTGGGTTCAGAACCTACATGCTGGTAATAAAATAACATAGCCGTGTTATTGACTTCAGTTGAGCAGTTCTGATTTATTGAGGATCCATCTCTTTGCTTGTATGTGGTTGAAAAGGTGAAATAAGTTTACAGGACAAGGTGCATGGGACCTGATCTGAAGTTCTTTGAAGGCTTTCAAAAGAGACATGAACCTCATTTGTGCTTGTTTCTGTGGCAAACTGAGTCCTAAAATATTTCGCTGGCATTGCTGTGGCATGAATGTGACTTCCCAGGGTCCTTCACACTACTCCCAGCCTCACTGCGCTGCCATGGCTATGCCTAAAACCCTGCCTGGCATCACCACCACTTGATGACCACCGAGCCCACGTGCCATGGGGCGTGCTTGAATATCACCACGCAGCTGGAGTGAAACCGACTGATATCCGTTAGGAATTCCTCTTTCAGTTGTTTGGCATGCAGTCAAAGTAAGAAACACGCCAGACTTCTACAGTGCTTGTCACCCAGGGCATGACGGCAGGAGTGTTCAGGGATGAGTGGATGAGGACAAGGTCACCGAATGGGACCATTGCCCTGCCACCACCCTCACAGTGACTCAGTCCTGCGTATGCTCTGAGCTGTGTCCATCACAACAGCCTCCAGCTTCACTGCAGACACATGAAATGTAAAAGCGAGGTGGTGCCTGGGCTTGCAGCCCTGCTGACTGCCATGGCTTGAGCTGGCAGCAGTGACAGCGTGAGCCAGTTGCAGTGGGGTTTATGGCTTGGTGCTGCCACTGGTCCTAACTGCAGAGCAGGCGCACAGGGACACTTGTGACATCCTGCGCGCACTGGTGGTTTTTCTAGGTTGGCTTTTCACTATAAAGACAGACAGCAAAATCTGAAACTAGGTATATGCACTATAAACACCTAATTTCCCCACATTTCTTTAACTGGAAAGAGAATCCTTCCCTTCCTACCTAAAAATTGGAAGTGCTTGCTGCAAAATGATGCTGATACTACTTGGCTTCAGCTGCAGAGTGCACAAGTTAAGGAGCTATAGGTTAAACATGAGGAAACACCTCCAGCTAGTAAAATTAAGGAGACACTGGAACAGATTGCCAAGAGAAAGAAACCTTTATCACTGCAGGTGTGTAAGAACAGATAATATGGGCATCTGTGAGGAACAACTGAGGTCATTTCTCATGACCCAGTAAAAACTCACGGTAATCTGCTACTGCAGAGTGCTATAGCCTCCGCTAATGCTCAAAAGTGTCAAAACCTTAGTTTTAAATATCATGAGAAAGATAGTAACTATGCAGCAATGCAGTTTCTCTAACATCAGGCAGAGTTAAAGGATCGGCAATGACTCAGAAAATAATGCTGCCTCCTGAATCATTGCTTCCACTGCTGCCATGTTACTATCTGCAGCACCCTGGAATTTCCTTCACCATCTCTCACCCTTCAGCAGGCCCAAAGCAGTTTATCTGCTGATGTGCGGCAGTATGATGACCTAAGGCTGTGGACAGCTAGAGCCAGTAGATTTGGCAAGGGTTATTTCTCAGTAACAAGTGTTGTGCTTAATTGCTAGGGAATAAAATTCTCCAGCATGCCAAAAAGCACTTTCAGTTCTGTAGACAACAGTCACTCCTCTCAGACGTCAGCCGCATGGATAAAAGTTGTTGCTTCCTCAAGAAGACAAGCAAATCGAGTGTTGCTAAGGTAACTCAGACTCTCTCTCCCCTTATCTGAGAAGGATTACAGCTGTCACTACATGTACGCTGCTTGATCCTAGCTCCAGCGCATTGCATAGTAACACAACACAACACTACGCCTCAGCATACCGCAGATCGTGGCATGCCAGTGTTGTATTCTGCCCTCAAGCTGCCTGCCAATTCCTCTTCCTTGTGTACCGCTGTCATCCACAGTGCTCAGTGCCTCATTTTCATTCAACAGATGAAGAAACTGAGTCAAAGAGATGCCACAGCAGAACCAAGAATATAACCCAGGTCTTGCACACCAAGAGCTGGCTAGTAGGCAGACAGTCCTCATGAAGATGCATGGCTATGTCACGATGATCAAAACACTGTCCTACCCTGGTGAAGGGGTTGAGCTGAGGAAATTGGGCCCAGAGCTCAAGAGACAAACTACTGCTGTTGAAGCAGCAACACCCTCCTGGGGCTCTGTACCTGCTCTGAGCAGGCAGATATGCTCAGCCCCAGGTGGCTCACTCAAATCCAAAAGGCGTCCTCTGGCAGCATCAGGTGCTACCTGCTTTCCTGACAGTAGGGGGTAGGAGTTGAAGGGAGGGCACAAGCCTGAAAAACTCTGCTGTCCTGATACTTAGCTGCGGTATCCCCTCCTTAGGACCACTAGATGCTGTCCTATATAAAAGCACAGCCTCAGGCTGGTCTCTGACAGCCACCGGGCCAGGCACAGACAATCTTCAGCTCAGCCTGTATGTGCCAGCCAGTGTAGTTTTAAGACAACCTCACATGCACACCAAGACACCTGTACCTCTGCAAACTGTCCCACTAAGTCCAATGAAAGCCATCACAACCATTTTCTGTGCCTCTCCTTGAAAGAGAGCCAGTGGTCCAGGGAAAAGACCTTGGTACTGACACTCATTTTTCTAGGAAAACCATTACAGTAGTTGCAATGTCTCTTAATTCACCTGAACTGCTTCACATCTGTTAAGACTCCTTTTTACCATGAGGGCTAGAGAACACAACCTGTAAACAATGGCCCGTCTCTCACTTACCACTCTTTCCGCTTTACCCTCTGATTGTATCTTGCCACTAAGGCCTCAGCCCCTTCACATGCATTTATCTTTACATAATGTGATTAGCATGACCAAGACCACGAAGAAAGTAGACATACAGGTCCCAAGTCCAAGACAGAAAAGCCTGAAGATAGAACTGGTCTTCCTAATGTATGTGAGAAGAGCAAGCAGTTACAAAGCACCCTTGATCTGAGGACTCTGGGAAATTTTCTAATAATAGTATTTATATATGCAGATGTTTCAAATAGCCAATCAAATATTAATTTTCTGGCTACAGCTGTAATAAATGTCTTCATATGACAAACTGTCATGTTCCTGTAGTGGGACTGCATTACTTTGCCTTTCATTGGCCTGACTTTGCTCCAAAGCTGTCCTTATGCTTTTCTTAGAAGTTATCCTCAGCGAAAATCAGACCAGACGGAAACTGTGGAACAACACCTTGAAATCTTGGGGAGATTTGAAATCCTCCCCCCCACAACTCCGATTTTTTTGTGGTGCTGCACAGTTTTGTGTACTGTGCATTTATAATTACTGAGAGACCATAACCACCTTTTGGAAGCAACTGAGAGGCTCAATTTCCAATTGAATAGGTTTTCCCAGGGACATTCTCCCAAAAGTTTTACTTGTGTGTAACTGAAATTTGCATAAGAAAGTTTGAACAACTTTAAAGGCTTTCCCTCCCCACTTGCTAAGCGGGGAGCTAGTGGCTTCCTGTTAAGGAAACATTTAGTCTGCAGCTTGTCTTTGTTAGTCAAGTCTGGCATTCCCCTCCGAAAAAAAAAAAAAAAAAAGAAAGAAAAGAAGATAGGGCTTAAAAGAAAGCAGTCAAGCAACACTAAATTAGCCTATACCTATATAGCAGTTAATGAGCGTGGGCGCATCCTCCCACTTCTGGTATACGAAGTGGGCAGAGATGACTGACCGCTAACACTCACCACTTCCAGAGGCCATCCATTTCTAAGAACACAGTGGCTTTTCATTCCCATAGGGGCTTTTCATTCCCACATGCATGTATCTTCAGCACAGTTTTACTCCAGACTAGCACAGCAAGGACGGGTCTTTCCCCTGAATGCGTAGCAGAAGACAGAAATACAACATACTAGTGACTTCAATCTTTAAACAGCTACGCCAGCAAGTGAACCAGATAAGTCCCTTTTGGGGTGATATTGATCATGTAACTAGGGTGAAGAAAATGGATTGGATGTCAACAGCCACTCCTAAGCAACAACTGATGTGTTGTGGCAACTAACAGGTATGAAAAGAATAGACGAGGTTAAGAGATGTAACATCTGCAGCAGCAGATTTGTTATTTGTGGAGAAAGCAAGTCAGTCACAAATGTTTTATCATGCCAATATGCTGTGGAAACAAAGGGAGACAATAGGAAAGGATGAAAGTGGTTTGACCTTTCTTAGATCAGCATCTCTTACTCAACTATCTTAATTTTGTAAACACGCACCTGCCAGAAGAAAAGCACTGTTGCTTAAAGACACAATGATAGTAACTTTGCAACCTAGCCCATATTACCATGATGCAGCTTCACCAGCTTGAGTTACTGTGCCACTTTTCAGGATACTTCAGCAGCATGTAACAACAGCAGATTCTCCCCCACTAATAAAATAACAGCAGGATAATTACGCATGTTCTTTCTCCAACCACGGCAGCCCTGTACTATGGGCAGGAGGCAACCCTCACAAGGTGAAACTACTCTCTGTCATGACTGCTAGGCAGGCAAATGCCAAGGGTAGCAGCGTCGCTAAACACTTGTGTTTGTAAACCATGGAGCTCAGTACTTCAGCAACCCAGAAGTAATACTTGCCAATGCACACTCAGAAGCACATTCCTGTCTACATGGGGCAAAGCATTCAAAATGACTAGTCATCTCACTTGCCTTCATTTATTTGGCAGTGTGTTTTTGAGAGGTACTTACACAGACCAGATTCTTCTACAATGCTGCATGAGTTTCTTCTGAAGCCTCATCCTTGAGGTTCTTTTGGCTTTCTAAGGTATGGTACACATAAAATAAGATACCAGTAAATAAAATAACCAGTAATCTTTGAAGATCTGAGTGGCGAAGGCAGCCATTTAAAAATAATTACTAGTTACATTATATTAAAAAGGATGCTTCTATATACCTCCCTAAGGGGGATATTGCTATTTTTGTGGATGCCAAATTCAGTTAAAACATAGTGTTGTGGTTTAGCCTCAGCAGGCAGCTCAGTACCACACAGCCACTCACTCACTCTCCCTAGTTGGGATGGGGGAGAGAATCAGAAAGGTAAAAGTGCGAGAACTCATGGGTTGAGACAAAGACAGGTTACTGGGTAAAGCAAAAGCCGTGTGCAAGCAAAGCAAAACAAGGAATTCATACACTACGTCCCACCAGCAGGCAGGTGTTCAGCCACTGCCAGGAAAGTAGGGCACATCACGCGTAACGATTTCTTGGGAAGACAAACGCCATCACTCCCAACATCCCCCCCTTCCTCCTTCTGTACCCCAGCTTTTACTGCTGAGCATGACGCCATATGATGCGGAATATCTCTTTGGTCAGTCTGGGTCACCTGCCCTGGTCCTGTCCCCTCCCAGCTCCTTGTGCACCCCCAGCCTCCTCGTTGGCAGGGCAGCATGAGAAGCAGAAACGTCCTTGGCTCTGTGTAAGCACTGCTCTAAAACAACCAAAACATCGGTATGTTTTCAGCATTGCTGTCATCAAATATCTAAAACACAGCATCATATGAGCCTCTATGCAGAAAATTAACTCTGTCCCACCCAAAACCATGACACATAGCTATTCAAAGATGTTTATTACCTGATTCGGCCATTCTGGGTGTTCTTGAAAGTGAGTGCAGTTTTCTTATGATTCACAGCTGCTTTGTGGATCCCACAGGGAAAAGCTGTACCTCCTTCTTCTTTGAGTGGGTTAACAGGATGACGCTTCACGTTACACGTGTTTAAGAGACTGTGTATGTTGGTAAAGAGACTTTATATCCAATGTCTAGACACACAGGTCTACTCCACCTCAGCTAATCGGATTCCAGGATGCATTTGAAATTTCCACTCTCCAACAGCCCTTTGACTGACTAAAGTCAGTGTCCTAACTTGAAAAAAAAATCAAAGGCTAAAAGAGTCACTTTGGTCACCAGACAACCACGGATTTTTGGCCAGTAACTCTATCAATGACGGATGTGATTTTTTTTTCCTGAAATAGTATAATTCTTGCTTCAGACACAGCTTGTCATGAAAAAGTTAACTTCTGTCAATATAATTTTTACCTTTTCCTGCGATATGGAAGCACAGAGTACTTTTAACCCTGTGTAAATGTGCCTACTCTGGAAGTAGATGGCTGCCTACCCTTAGCTGTACTACTCTGCATATATGAGACAGAGTAGTTCAAAAATACCTATGTGATTTTAAAGCTTACACCATATTTTTAACATAAATACTCAGGACTTCAGTTTTCATTTCCTTTTTTATCAGTATAATCATGCTGATGACAGAAGTGATTTTCTGACAACATTGTTGTGCTGGTGAAAGTTCTGGTACATAGCTATAGTAAATACTTTTTACTAATTATCAGCTGTTGAATTGAAGCAAGTTACACTGGTATGAAACAATACTTTCTACATATTTATAAATACATTTGGTTTTATGTATTAATACAAACACACTGCCCAATAAATACCAATAGTATTTTAGTATAAACCAATATACTTATCTGACAGTGCCCACATCAAGGGGGACCAGTGTGGAGAGTGATATTTGTGTGTGATTATCGTAAACTAAGGTTAATTCAAACAAAGAAACTTGTCAGACTGTAATATATGGGCTGAATTTGCCTCTTTAACATGTTCACAGAATCTCAGAGCCGCTGAGGTGGGAAGGCACCTCTGGAAATCATCTAGTTCAACCCTCGTTTCAGAGAAGGGTCAGCTTCAGCAGGGTGCTCAGGACTGTGCTCAGTCTTTGAGCATCTCCAAGGATGGAGGCTCTACAACCTCTCTAGGCAACAACTTCCTATATTTGATCCCCCCCACAGTAAAAAAAAAAAGTTTTTTCTTATGTTTAAGCGGAATTTCCTGTATTTCGGTTTGTGCCCATTGCCTCCTGTCCTGTCACTGGGCGCCGCTGAGCAGAGTCTGGCTCCCTCTTCTTTACTCCCTCCCAACTGGGTATTTGTACACACTGATGAGATCCCCCTGGAGCGTCCCCTTCTCAAGGCTAAGCAGTCCCAGATCTCTCCACCTCTACTTGTCTGTCAGGTGCTCCGATCCTTTATTTATGGCCTTTCACTGGTCTCACTCTAGCAAGTCCCTGTCTCACTTGTACCAGGGAGTCTGGCACTGGACCCAGCACTCCAAGTGTGTCTCAGAATTGCTGAGCAAAGGGGAAGGATCACCTCTCAGCCTGCTGGCAACACTCCTCCTAACACTGGCCTCTGGCCTCCTTTGCCATGAGGGCACATTGCTGGCTCATATTAGCAATACACCATTGACTTTTCAGCACAGATGAGGCAAAGGCCACTTTTGAAGGTGGGACTTGGACTTCCAAATCATTTAGATATTTTTGAAAATCTCTTCTAGCCCTTCTTACACAAAAAAGGTGGTCTATGGTTGGGTTTTGTGCCTCGTTTATCTAAGCAGTGGGAGATTTTTGTGTTCTTAAGCGAAATGAGCATCTACAATCTCAAAGTTTAGAGGAGCAGTCAGATCATTTGAATATCCAAGTGTTAACATCTCCTAGTCACCCCAGCATTGAACAGTTAGATTTATTCAGGGGTGTTTGGCTGATGTTTATCATCCAGAGAGGTGTCCTGTTTTGATTTGAAGATATTGAGAGATCCCGTCTCCACCTTGTATTTATTCCAATAATGAATAACCATTATCTAGCTATAACTTTGGCTTCCAGACACTGGATTTTGTTTGCCTTTTTCTACCATTAGCACCCAGTACTGTCTCCTTTAGAAAATGCTTATTGAAATACAAACTGATCTTCTTTCAGCCCAAAGTTTTGTGCCCTTTAAATCCACCACTGATAGATGTTTTCTCCAACCTACAATTATGCTCCTTTATTTTTGAAATTTGAATCTTCTATTTCAAACTGGAAGAAAGGCTTGTCCACCCAAATTTTTGTCTGATTTTTCCAACTATATCCACTAGTCAGGTATGATATCAGGTATGATCCCCCTGTACTCAGCTCTGGTGAGGCCACACGTTGAATGCTGTGTTCAGTTTGGGGCCCCTCACCACAAGAAGGACATTGAGGTGCTGGAACGTGTCCAAAGAAGGGCAACAAAGTTGGTGAAGGGTCTGGAGAACAAGTCTTATGAGGAGTGGCTGAGGGAGCTGGGGTTGTTTAGCCTGGAGAAAAGGAGGCTCAGAGGAGGCCTTATCACTGTGTACAGTTACCTTAAAGGAGGCTGTAGTGAGATGGGGATCAGTCTCTTCTCCCAAGCGCCAACTGAGAAGACAAGAGGAAATGGCCTCAAGTTATGCCAGGGGAGGTTTAGGTTGGATATTAGGAAAAATTTCTTCACTGAAGGGGTTGTGAAGTATCGGAACAGGCTGCCCAGGGAAGTGGTTGAGTCACCATCCCTGGAGGTCTTCAAAAAACGTTTGGATTCAGAGCTTATTGACTTGGTTTAATGGTGGACCTAGCAGTGCTAGGTTAAAGGTTGGACTGGATGATCTTGGAGGTCTTTTCCAGCCTAAATGATTCTATGATTCTATATGAATTCCACCTACACTGAACTGCCTCTTCATTTTTTCACTATTCTTTAAAAATAGAGCAGAAACTTTAGGGCACAAGTTTGTGCATTTGCATGTATCAGGCTACTACGAAAAACAGATACGTTCTTCCAGATAATAATCCAGATGTTCAAATGGACCAGACTAGAGACAATACCATAAAGAATTACAATCAGCAATCCTGCTGCTGGATCCTTCTCCAAAAAAACCTTACTGTAGGAAAAGAGGTATGCCAGAAAGATCATTTTCCAGAAGTACAACCAGATAAGCTAAAAGTTCCCCTGCAACACGTCTGCAACAAAACCTCATTAATAGGGTCCTTAACAGCTTGAGATGAATCTTAGAACTTAGAGGTAACAGATCTCCTTGAACTGTATTACTGTTTCTATGTTCTCTTCAAGATGTCAACACCCTCAGCCTTCTCACTTTCTTGCCCAGCTGAGGAGCTGCTCATATCTGTTGCCTCCTCCACGCCATAGGTTCCAATCCTGATTGGCAGTGCTTGTTGTGAGCAAAGACTAGTACAACACCACAGCAAATACAGCAGAGAATCAGTTGTCTAAACAACATACCTGCTGTGACTGTGGTGAAGAAAAATCACCTGTCAAGGTCTGCAGCATTTTCTGCTCACAGTTAATATTAAACATTTTCAAGTAGTTGATCTCAGCCCCACAATTTCAGCTGTCGTTAGAACTGCATCAAAAGAGAAGGCAAGAATTAGCACAACTGCTTTATTTAATGACTTTGCTTTCTTGGATTTGCGTTAGAAAGGCTGGAGATACTTTTGTATTACCCTTTTATGTATTAATTTAGCAGTGTAAAGAAAGCTCCAGTCTTAGTTTGCAGCCACATTGTTAAATGTGTAATATATAAATATATATATATAATATAAATATAAATATAGATAAATAAAGTTTTTAAGAAGGGAGGTAAAACATTGTCCTCCCTGCTCTGAATGCAGAGTATGTTAAAGAGAAACTCATTCCTGACCAAGAGAAGACCCTTTTGAAGAGAGCCACCAGGTAAGTTATGTGTACTAAGTTTCAAAATGTTACTGAAGAATGTTCCACATGACCTCAAAACTCATTGCTCTGAATCTACAGACTAATGACATTTACAACAAAATTCACTACAATCTTATTTTCACGGCAGAGAAGGAAACACAATTCATTCAAAGTTGTGGGTTCTTTTTCCTTCAGAAATTAAATGTTTCTGTACCCAAAAGAGTGACTGGATCACAGACCTATAATTGGTTTGGGGCTTTTATTTTTTCTCCACTGACTTTTTGATAATTAGTGACCCACATTTGCAGAGGGTTTCTTTTACTCCCCCTGCTCCCAACTGGCCTCACAGATTCCTGTGACTCACAGAAATTTTTAAAAAACAAACCACCAAATGTGTGATTTTAGAAGTATCAGTTACAGTTTCATTATCAGTTACGAGAGGGGATTCCACATACTCTCAGTGCAATGGAAAGGAGTACCCCTTTGCTCATTAAGGCACAGGTAAACGTCAAGTCTAGGAAATTTTCTTTCATTCCAAAGCTAGACCCCTAATCCAGGTCCCTGACTTGGAGCTGTTACATTGACACCACAAATTCTTTAGATTACATCAAATCAGACCCATACAAACTCCACAGATTTTTGTAAAATACACATTCGTAAAGATTTCCCTCAGCATCAGGCCTGGACTTCTCCTCTAACATGCTCAGTGTTCACAAACAACTATTCATCCCAGACCTGCCCCTAATTATGTTAAATAACAATACAACCAGCAGACTCCAAGGTAAAATGAAGACCTGTTTATTTAGGCAGTGTTTCTAACCCAATGTAATGGAACAAAAACGCATATCTTGTTTGATCTTTAGGGGAAAGAGCAAGATGCACAGATCTGTGGTTTGTCCCCAACTCTTCAATGCTTGTTTCAGATCTTGATAGGTCTGTAAAATAGTTGCGATACTCACCACTTTTCTGAAATCCTGCTACAAAACAGACTGTTAAAGCCAAGATATTAAAATTACTGTATTAATAATATTATTATTCACCAACATAGTATAACATATTATGAAGCAAGCCTCACCCATCTTGCATTATAGTCAGAGAGAAATGTCCATGCCACCAGAGCTTGCTAACACAAGTTTATGTTGTACACAAAAATGTTCATCAGACATTTACAAACCTAACACTCAAGGTAGGAAATCCCAGACTTTGACACACTTGCAGGTCTATTTTAGTTGCTCTGTGCCTTAGAACAAAGTCCGTTCATGATCTCATAATTACTTTTTCCAACCCACTGCCATCTCTGCATGCAGACGCTGCGAAGCTAGTCATTTAGTGAGCAGCTATTTGGTCTTTCGTGTCCTCCCCTTTGCTCAGCGCCTAGCCTCACGCTTTACCTACTATTCAAAATTGGCTCTGAAAATAAAATTAGTCAGAGACTCTTGGTCTGGTCTCATCGCTAAAGCATCTGAGTATTTCTGCACTTTAGCTAATCTTTGTTCATAAATCCTGCAACATGAGGGGGTGGGACAATCCACATTTTACACATAGGGAACTGAAGCACAAAGTGATTAAGGTCAAAAGTTTCCATTACCGCTGTGTATTCCCAAGGACCTGATTTCTCAGTTTATTTGGTACTATACTTTCTGTCTTAAAAGCACAGTACGCATTACCTCAGCTACAGCTGTGAGAACTCAGCACTCACTCCTTCACGTAGGACCCGAAATCTCCACCCACTCATGCGTAATACAAGGAACACCCAGTCAGTCACCACCTCTGACAAGGTAGATTTCAACAATTTGCCCGGCACCACACAGAAATTTTGCGGCAAAGAAGAAGACAAAGTACAATTTCCCAGGCCAGCATACAGACGCCTTTACCACAGGCCTGCTCTTGCTTTCGCTGTGCCTTCAGCGTGCACCTTCAGAATGACACCACGAGCAAGAGAGAGCTTCTGGACACACAGGGGATGTCCTGCTCTGTCTGCCTCACATCCTTGACTCCCCCAGGACAAATGTTTTATGCACAGTGAAGGAGAAAAGCACTCTTGCAGATTACATTTTGTGACTTTAACTTTGTGACAGTGTTCTTTAACCCTGGGGAGAGTGATGGGAAGTGCGGGACATGGAGAAGAAAAAGAATTCCATCATGCAACATCATATTAATTGCCCCCTCTGCTCCAGATGGTTCATTTACAGGACTGTAACCATCAGCCCACTTCACAGATCTCTGACTCTTGGGCTAGTGGACCAGACCACCCACCTTCATTAGACATGTCATTAGCCAGCTGGCATCATGGATAATCTCTGTTGTAGGAACAGCAAAACCCAAGGAGCTTGAACATCAATCCAGACTCAAGCACAGATTGTGCAGTGGAGCACACACACCTCTGCCCACTCCCTCCTATTTTCTGTTTTTCGTTCCACATTCCTCCCTATTCAAGTTCCACCTACATCTTTCTCATCCCTCTAATTTTGTTCTCTTCAACTTTCAGTCTCCTTTCCTCACGCTTCTCCACCGAGCTCTGATCTCCTTGCTTTACCAAGTTCCAGGCCTCTTTTCTAGCCCTCCTGGCTCAGTCTTCATCATCTCTTCAAAATTCATAATATCAGCTATTTTGCCGATAGCCTTCCCTGTTCTCTGTTTTCTGACTCCTCATCTTAGTCTCTTCCCTGGACTCCTGTCACTGTCCCACTCAGTTCCTTGGTTTACTTGATCTTTTTTTTCTCCAGTTGTTTCCTTTTCTTATTCCATATTTTAGCTCCTAGTAAGAGTTGACTTTTTTTCCATCACCAATTTCCCCAGAACTCATTTCTGTTCTAGTACCACTGACTAGTGGTTGCTTGATTGAATCTCTTCACTCATGCAGCTTCTCAGTTCCAGATTCCCTGTCTCTCTCAGAAACCATTTGGTGTCCCCAGTTCACTTCCCCCAGCTCTGAAATTCAGTCTTCAACTTTAGAAACCAGCAACCACCACCAAGTCTTAGCTACCTAACAATACCAGGCTCTTCCCGAGTACCAGATAGGTATTTCCATCCTCCACCATGCTGCCTAGCAAGATGAAAGCCACTAAAACATGAGAGAGAGAAGCTCCCTTCTCTCTTAGATTTCCTTCTATCTTGACTTGGACTAGTGGGGGGCAGTAACTGTAGGAGGTCCAGCCTTGCCCTACCAGTCTGGGCTTCAGCAAACCCTCTCTGGATCACCCTGCGGGTGACACAGGACCTGCAAGGAGATGGTGTATGCCCCGTCACACTGTGGGGAGCACACACCTGCAGGTGGGCAGCCCACTCGAGCTCTAGCAAAAGCTGGTTTGGTTTGGTGGAAGATCAATGGAAAAAAAAAATAAAAAACAATAAAAGTGGTTTGATCCAGAGGAAAATGATGATATTTCTGTTCCTTTTATTAACCTGAAAATTTATATTTACCTGAAAAATTATAATCACCTGCATTGTTACTCGTTATAAAAACTTCCACTTATATTTACATCATTGGGTACATAAAAACAAAGGGCACAAAGTGAAGAACAAGGAAGCAGAGCTACAGCTTCCTGTCTTTTAACTTTTGGTTAACTTTTTTGGTATGTGAGGAGACCTGAGCTCTTCTTCCACAGCTAATACCACTAGATGGTATAGTCCTGGGTAAGCTGCTCCCAACCGTGCATGCTGAGGCTACCCTACTCTATTTAGAAATACTTAACAATTAATTGGAGTAACCTCAGTAAGATTCCTCATTGTTACTCTGTGGTTAAACCTAGCTCCTTGGTGCTTTCTCTCCTACCCAGAAAATACATAATTATTTATTTAAGTGCCACAGTTCAAGTAAGAGTGACTGAGAAACTCCTCCTGCATACTCTGTGCCTTAGCAAAGCTCAGGGATTTCCTTACTTCACCAAGGAGGGTAAAGGAAATCTAGGTTTGCCTCTGTCCTCACTTAGCTTTCTGTGGCAGAGGCAGAAATTACATAGTGCCAACCTCATTCTGTACGTGTTCCCTCCCCTCGGCCACTGGGCAACAGGGGGAACTGCCACTTCCACTTGTGTTCACCCTGAAATATTTTCCAGGTGCAAGTGTTTGATCTGACTTCTGGTAGTTTCAGGTCAACCAGAAGACATTGCTTGGACAGCAGCACATTGTTCACCGAAAGCAACATGGACAAGCCAAAGCATGGGGTGACCTCTACAGCATGTGGTCCACAGACAACTCCAGCCAGGAAACAGGGGCACCGTGGACCTATTGAGGGGTTCCTGCATCACACAGCCAGCAGCTCTCATTAAGGGAAAGGCAAGCCCACCTGCAAATTGAGCACTGTGTGGTACAGCCACCATGTGAAGCTAAGGGGAATTTACATGTGGTCCCCCACTACAGAACCACGTGGAGTTTGATCTTAAAAAGTCTTTACCCACAAGTGCAAATTGCAGCTGACTAGCAAGAGGTTTGGACTGACATTTCTTTGAGTTGCACATAGCACATCCCTGATGCATGTCCTTCTATTGCCATATGTTTCTGCTCCAAAGAATGGGGCATCAGAGCAATTTAAAGGAAAAGTTGCAGGAATTTTTTTTAAACAGGCAAAATGGTTTATTTTTTTCTGCAGCCTTCTCCCTAGAAAAGAATGAACTATTTTAAGTCAGGCCCTCCATCTTTCTTACCCCCCTCCCCAAATTCATTGTGGGGATTGACATCAGACATTTCATCCAAAAAATATGTGGTTTAACAAACATGGAAAAACCAGGAAACTGGGTTTTAACACCAGTGATGCTGAGCAATTTAGTACACTGGTTTTGCCAGATCTTACTTATAATTAAGACATAAGGCTTTCATCAGAGAGACGTTGTATCAGTTTTCTCTAAATAATAATCGTGATGGCTTAACATCGAGCAGATATGCTAAGTGCTGAACTAAGGTAAGAAATGGGTAAGCATGCGCAGGTGCCTCTAATGTGCAAAAATGCTCATGAAAAGGTGAATGTTCAAGTAGGGGATTTACCTTTGATGAGCAATTCACACGTTAAATTAGCTTTGGACTATAACAGCATTGTGGGTTTTTTTATGCACAGTTCAGTGGAACTAGGTAAACTACTGCAGAGCTTCATTAGAATCATGCAGGACTTCATTAGAAGGAGTCACCCTCTCTCCCCAGGATAGCTTTGATTCCAGGAAGTTTCTCCAGAGTTTGCAAACTCCCATGCTGAAGTAACAGTGTTGCTCTACTTTGGCCTGTTGTAAACCATGCCCATTCTACTGCCACCTGTCTTATCTATAAAGGAACTATTCTCTCTGCAAAACAGGAGGTCAGAGGTAATCCTAGCTTCATTAATCCCCAATTACGATGTGCATGCCAAACAACCAAAGTGGCTGAACAGATCTTCCTTCTCCGATCTCCACAAGAATCTACCACAACAGCAGAGGATGTAGAGATTACTTCCTCTCTGCATCTCTAGGGATTCAATTTACCATAGAAAGAGAAAAGAGAGAGATCAGATAGAAACCTGCTACTACAGTCAGCATAATGTACCTGCAGACGGAAGAATAAATAGCCATAGCAGTACAGGGACTCTAAGCAAACATTGTTCCAGGAGTTAGGCCCTGGTCTGTGACCAGAGATTACTAACGACTGCTATTCCAGATGGAGGAACTTACAAAACAGAATTGTTCAGACTAAGTGTACTTGCACAGGCTAGATGCTGTGACCACATCACAGCATACCTAGCAAGCCACACAGACACTAAGATACAATCCCTAGAACTGATGGGATTGAAGCTTATCCCTCCATTTCACTTCCCATCACACTGAAGTGATTTATGCCCCTCTCAGGATGCAGATTCTGAATCATGGTTATAGCTGAACACCGTGCTGCTAGACCTGCATGATACTCTGGAAGAGATACTTTCCTGCTCAGGCAGGAGGATGACTGGTTAAGGGCACTGTTGGGGCAGGCAGATTTGGGCTTATGCTGCCCTGCCTACCCTCACAGTCAGGAGCTTGAGGAACTGTAATGCAGGCAGAGCTGAGCAGCATGGACGCTGTCCTCATGGGTACACACTGCAGACTGGCTGTAAGGTAGCCTGGCACTGCACCTGTAAGAACAAAGGCATAAAGATTCAGAGGACTCATGAATATAAGCTGAAAAGCTATTGATGAGAGTGTCAAAGAGAGTAAGTTCACGGGTAATGCCACCCACTCTATACTTCGTAGACATCACTGCAGAGTCTTTATCCCTGTTTGCATTCTGCTGCCTCTGTCATCTCGAGATTTAACCTTCTGTCCCACTTCTCTATCATCTGTGCACATGTGCACACAGGTGTATACGCTTACTGGAGCATACAGTCCATGTATTACTTTCATGACAGAAGAACTATTATTCACAGGCAGAGAAACCTAGTTCTGCACTCTATGTTGATAATGATTCAGTCAGAGTCACCGTATGCAGGAAACTGCATGCTGACCTCTCAGTTTTCCATTTCTTGTCACTCCATACCCTACCACCCCACAGATCTGTACACAGCAAAGAGCCTTGTCTTTGTTAACATACAGCATGCCTGGTGCCCTCCACCAGGCCCTTCTAAACCCTTTGACACTTGAATTGCTTATGCTGTTCCGCGTTTCTCAGCAGATGATGTGACACAAGGCAATCTGATACTCATTCTCCCTTTTTCCTCGTGTAAACTGGAACCACCCCTGAAATACAGCCATTTCTTCATGAGAATATCACAGCTGCTCCCCAGTGCACACCTAAATGACTTTATTTAGGCCAGGAAATGACAGGATACCATAAACCCACTAAAACTGCAAGGGGAAAGCTATGTAGGCAGATATAATTGGCATCATCGAGACATGTCAAGCCAGTGCAGCTACTGACCTTCACTGCGGTAACAAATTCCATGGAATATTTAATGGCTATGTGCTCCTTGCGTTTCTGCCTTGTGTTTTCATGAAATTTTATGACATGCTAGTGGGAATTACCCATATAGTTAGTGTTTTGCTTTCATCTATTTTCAAAATGAATGAGTTCAAGCAACGTACTTAACCATAAAAGGGACAAATGGCAGAACTGTAGAATGAGAAGGCCAAGGACATCCAGATCAGCTGTGCACTGGTCTTTTTAGTTTGCTTGACTGCTGCTCCACAAGCCAGACATAACCCAGTTAGGATAAAGCTGTACATGCTGTATTTAAATTTCTGGTGTTGGACTCTCAGTCTTCACCCTGTCCACCGTAGGATATTTCCTTCAATCCATCTTCAGTTACCACATGAAAGCATCTGCTTAGTTTTCTTACACACAACATCTTTTCTTCTGCACAGAGAAGACTTGACAGGTAAACATATTTTGGTCACCAAGAAGAGGAGTTGATTAGCATTTCAGCAGCACTCCCATTTGAAAAAAAAAAAGGTTTTGCAATGGAAAAAAGAGCATTCTGAGCATTCTGTAAATCTGGTCTACCAAGTAAAGAAGCATCTCCTCTAAACAATACAGCAAATTCATCAGTCCAATTAGAAAGCACACAACACACTTTTGGACAACAAACAAAGTACAAGAACACATCAACAATCGGAAATCTACAACCCCTAAGAAGTTCCCTGTCCCGCACAGTCTGTAATTTGTGACTCCACCGTGAAAAGGAACTTCAACTCCATATGAAGCAGGTCAACACACACAGAGGTGCATTTACTTGGTACAGGTGATCCAAGTCAGACCTCAATTCTAATGTTCCAGGACCTTCAGGATGGAAACAGAGTTCCTTAGGGTGCTGCATATAGACTACAGATGAAAAGATTGCTCTAGCTTCTCCTAGATGCGTTATGCTACTTCTTCCTCTACTATTCCCAAATCTATCTAGGACTGCTTTTACTTCTCTCCACCTGAATCAGCAGTCAACACTAATTTACAGTAAGCAGTTTGTTGGCTGTGTTCTGCAGCTGCAAAAATTACAGAAGTGGGGGCATGTGACATGAAAACACATTCCCTATATGTACGCAGCAGAAATGGTACAAAGCTCTCTCTGTGGAGATAGGAATAAATGATTACATTAGTGTTACCAATAAGTGCTGTCATTGCAAAAATGGGGAGTCCCTTCTCTGTGAAATCAGTATGACTCAGAAGAAATTCCACGGAAAACAATATAGTTTTTGAGCTAAAACACATGATCAGAGTCATCCCACAGACACAGACTAAATCCACGTTTACAAAGCAGATTACCATTTTCCTGATGGGAGCTAGTTGTTTCCTAAAAACTAACAATGTACGGACTCTCTAATTTAGTAAATGCTGGTAAATTCCCATGCATAAACCTCCTTCTTTGGAGGAATTTTTCTTGGGGAAATTCTGGCACTGTTAGCACAGGGCAAATTGATTTTCTCCCCGCTTGGAAAACTAGATTGAATTTCTGGCCACTCATATAACACTCACGTTATTCCCCGTGCACAGACTTTGCACTACGCAAAGGAAATGCCTTTCCTCTGCTTTTGAAAGTCCAGGAATGAATTCACTTCCTCATTGTCATTGAAAACGGCTGTGAGCTTTGAACGTATCCAAAATTGTTAACCTCTTAAAATACAAGATACTGAAACCTATTCGATATCTAACACTTTTGAGGTAAAACCCCACTGAAACTGTTTTGTTGGTGTTATGACAAATGAGATTAAATCTGACCCCTACACTGATTATTCTAAGATTACAAGATTTACAGTAAGATTTACCAGACCCCTCATACAGTTTTAGTCTATTTGATTAAAATAAAATAGAGTCATCGTGAAAGAGATGCTGTACATCTAGCAGAAGCTGCGAGGCTGACACAGAAACAACTGATGAAGTTCAATGGCCTGTTATAGAGGAGGTCAGATTAAATAATTATGAACATGGGATGCCCATCAGAAACATTCACCATATACTGTAGAAATGGATATTTGTTGCATATTTCTTGTCTTTCCTCTACATTCTGATGAACTGGTGGCAATTACAAAAATTACACAGGGAAAAGACTACCAACCTTCATGCTGTATGATTCATGACTAGAGATTACCTTCACGTGATCGCTTTTTATTCACTTAGCAGTCCGTACACAATTCCATTGCTAAGAGCTGTTGAGGAGTAGAGATATTTCCATCTCAATAGAAAATGGTGTCAACAGTTCTCCCGTGTTAGTAAGGAATGATACAGAGTCACTCATTCATGTATTCACCAAGCACATGGAAATTAACCACAATTTAAAATAGCTTTACTGTTTAAAGACTGTAAGGTTGGCCTAAGTAGTGGAAACGTACATAAGAAAATATGTTACTGGAAATATCTAGAAGTAATGAGAAAAGGTTGCACTGAATTTTTACCATCTGGATTACAAAAACTGCATATATTCCGAAACAACATAAAAACTTCCAGTGAGTCTAGATTTCACAGAGAAAGGAGCTAAGATAGTATGGCATTTTAAAGATCTGTAATGTTGGCAAGTCTGCTGAACTGCAGGCTGATTTATGACTGACTGCAATTACATGTTGAAACTGCTCAAGGAATAAAGCACAGAGGAGTAACGGCTTTAATTTGGTGAACAGGCACTAGTTAGCTCCTTTCCCCAACCCTTCCCATTCACTCCCAGAGGGTATAGGTCTGTGTTAAATGCTTACTTCACACTTAAAGTAAAATAGCTGCTTATATAATCTCATCAGAAGGGAATCCACAAGAAAGGAAAACAACAGTTGTTCCCATCAGACTACACATGAGGCATTGTCTTTAGCTGCCAATTTATTTGTTAACCAATTGCTGACTTATAGATGCTGAACTGTTGGCTGGAATGAACAACTCAACATCCAGACTCTGCTTTAGGGCCCGCTGCTATGATGCGCACTGTACATTTAGGCAACACAGTTGTCCCAGCCGAAACATTAAGGTAAAGGCTAAAATGGGTGGGTTTGCACTGCCTAAAGACAGCCACGTGCATTAAGGCACGCTGACTAGTACTGTTTGAAAAAGCAAAGACCATCTCTGTGCAGAATCCATCCCTTCAGAGCAGTATCTATGCAGTGCTTTATGCTTACAATCCTCAACCTAAATCAAAGCCCTTTACTATATTAACAGTTCACGGTTCAGTCTGCTACACTTGGACAGCAACATTCTTGAAGCAGAGACCACGCTTTGTAAACACGCATAGCGTCCATGTGTCTCGGTGTTAAGGTATAGCAAATACAAAACACAAAAGACTCTGTCCTGAAGAGTTTGTGGTCAAAATTAAGCAAGTAAGACACAGAAAAGTGTGAGAAAAGAAACATTCTCATACTTACTGTACAACTGAGAAAGTGAGGTACTAAAACACCATGCCACAGCCCAAAATCCCACAGGAAAACTGTGGCAAAGTGCAGGCTGGAAAGTTATCAGGAACAACCCACCCCATTTTACACGTTTTCCTAGGCATCTTCTTAACCGCTGTGAGAAACAGCACACTGAGCTAGACGGGCCTTTGATTTGGCCTACTACAGCTGTCCTAATTTTCTTCAATTTAGCCACAAGCCCTGTCTCAGCCTGTTTCAATATCCACTAAAAGCACTTTGCTTTCCTAGGCAAAAATATTTTTGGTCTTCTGCTTATTTCTTGTTGGGAGCTTATTAGAATTCTCTATATTATACACTGCAGAGGGTCAGTAACGCTGGGCTTTGCTGCTATCTCAAACACACATAGCTATACGTCTCTGCAGTTCTCAGAGGCCCTGAGGCTTGATCCAGTATCGACATATATCAGAGGAATGTATGGTAGATAAAAATCAAGTTGGAAAGATATTTCCATTACCACTGCAAACTTTTCACACTCTTCACAGAATCTCATATAACACTGCTGGAAAAGCATTCCAAGATTCTATCTTGCCCACTACCTCCATGCCACGAGGCAGGACCAGCCATACTTCAGCTACTTCTAGCTAATATAACCTGTTCTTAAAAACACCCAATGTTTGCCTCCATGGGTAATTTACCAGAACATGTCACCATCCTTAATGGTAGAATATTATTCTTGATCTTTAACCTATATCTCAACAAAAGTAGCTAAGGCAAGATTTGATCTTTTAACTTCTTTGGACCCCATTGCAATACCAGCCCTTTTACTTCATTTCTATCATGGACATTAACAAGAAGTAAAGATGGGGGGGAAAAAAAAAAAGAAGAAGAAAAGCAGAAGAAAAGAAGAAGGAAGCTTGGTCCAGTGGCATAAGTAAGAAGCTCTTCTTCCAGTACAGTCCCTTGCCAGAAAACACATTAGAAGTCTCCTTGGGAATCTGGACTTTCTCTTACTGTATTCAGATGAGTGTAACGGAATATTCATAAAACCAGTTCAGCTCTTTCTGTCTAAGTGGCAGAGAAGAGTTTGGGTAATTTCTTTTTTCTTTTAAACCATCACTACTTAATTCAGTAGTTAGCACCAGTTTTCTGTCTGATACAGGTTTAAGGGATTTTCCTCCCTGTTTCTCCTCTATATCGACAAGCTCTTCTCATCACTTCTCCACCAGGAAAATAAGACATGAAAGGGCTCCTGGAAGACAGACGTGCTGAACTCAAGCATGACCTCAAGCACTGCTATTGCAATAGAAGGGATTTCCCTTTTATGATCCTTTTCCTCCCTTCTAGATGAATCACATCTCTTACAGAATTATCTGATACAAAAAGAGCTGGCTAGTGATCGAGCTATTAAATCCTGAATGTTACTATGCATAAATATTGTCACAGTCATCATCCTGTGATAGAATACTACAGAAGTACTGTCTTCACAACGAGTCTTTCCTAATGCAACCTCTAAAACAGTCGGTGATGATGTTCTGAACGTCTTGCTTATAATTCAGTGAGCATGAGCTCCTCCTTCCTGAACAGTAAAAAAAAAAGTGAAATAATTAAAATAATTTAGAGAAACAGAGCTGAATGGGGCCTTGAGAGATTAGTTCTTCTTCCCAAGCACAATAAAGAATCATGGTTGATTGATGTGCAAACTGATTACTTAAATACCCTCCAAAGATGGATATTCTGCAGCTTCCCTAGACAGACTACTCTAGGGTTATACTAACTTTGCCACTTCTAAGCGCTTTTTTTCCCCCCAATGCCTAACCAGCTAGCTACAACTTAAACTCACTATTTCTTATCCTGTCTCCAATGGCAAGAACTTCCCCACTCCCGACGATAGATATGTCTATGTATATACACACATAAAAATATGTATAATATACATGTGTGTGTAGATGCACACACTTCAAAGAAGAAAATTTTCCTTGTCCTTATGTATATATATGTTTATATTATGATATGTTTATATTTGACATGGGATAAACTATGGTGTATAATTACAAGAAACAGGAGTAAATCTGAAAAGAGGAATGTATATTCATGTATTCGATAATTATTGATGCTGTTGACGTTTTTAAGTGTATTACTGTATTGCCTAGGAGACCCAGTTAACAAGACTGAACTTCATTTTGTGCTGTGCAAACTCAGATCAAATGAATTCCTGCCATCCTGCTCAGACCTGTATGATAAACATCAGCCTCAGCCACGTGCAATCAACTTTTAGTTTATCAAGGTGTAAATAGTAATTATGAATATTCAGATGTGCTCAGAGCTTAGAGTAACAAAAATAAGCTGTTGCCATTTCAGTTTTTCCTCAGACTCAGTATTTCCCTCATAGGCTCACAGCTAATACCTGCAGAAATATTGGTCTCTTTACTCACACTCATTTTCCTTTTGTTCTTCCTGTAAGAAGAAAAAAAAAAAAAGAAAAGAAAAAAAAACAGAAGGGGCTAGAACCACTTGTTAATCTATTTGATGCAGTTTTACATACAAAGCAGGGTATAACTCAGCTTCTTTTTCCCTACTTCCTACCTTAACTCCTCATTCCCGCTCTACGGTGAATCTCACCATCACTTCAACTGCTCTCTGTAAAACTGGCTGAATGGCCCTGCATCAGATCACAAGAGGAAAACGGTTTGGGTAAAAACACGCGCGCACACACATATATATATATACACAGCTATTTTCTAATGAGATCACTTCAATAGTCCAGTACCTCAACATGCACAAGGGGACAGGGAACAATGTCCAGGAGGGGAGAATGGCAAGTTCTTTTTTAAACTGACTTCACTGCTGAAGGAAATATACACCGGGTAAACCACACCCCAGCAGCTGCCCTAGTTACGCAAGTAATCGCTCAGGCCCACTCCCCTCAGGCATCCAGCCTCCCTGGATCTCAGTCAACCCTCAGACCATCAATCCTTAAATGCGGAGCCTTCCTACCTGACTTCTACTTTCCAAAAGAGCTGTAGTGAAAAAAAAACAAAAAACCTCCAAATCTTTTGAAATAAATCTTTCCAAAGAGAGGGGTAAAAAAAAAATTGGAAGGGATTATTCTTTTTCCGGCTATGTCTCTGACTTCTTTTTCAACAAAGGCAGAGAAAGGAGGGCAGCAGGCTACACAGAGGCAGATATGGGGCTTTGGACACCGAGAAACAGTATGCTGTCAAGTAACTACAGCACGCGGCACAAGAGCATGAGCTGAGCCAGCTTGTGCTAGTGCAGTTGAGCTAAGGGAGCTCAGGTCTGAACTCTTCCAACATCCACCTCTTCTGTGTCAGGAGTCAAGACTTAAGACCTGATTTCAAGGTGTGGGGCAACCCTAGCTTCTCATGAAGTCAATGGGAATGGTGGATGCTCAGGAACTGGCAGGAGCTCAACATCAATACGGACAAAGTCTTTGAAGACTGCAAAAAACTTAGTTGTGTTGTATTTTATATCTGCCTGCCTTCAGGTTGCAAGCCTCGTAGGCATGGATCTGCCTATTTCCTCCACTGATCACATCCATTAAGTTGTATTTACAGGCTTTAAGTATAGCGTTATATTCAGTGAGTTTTTCCATTGCACAGACTTCAGGATACTGTTTAAAGATGTTAATTAACTGATGGCCATCACTAAATTTAATGATTGCTACAAACTGCTAGGTGTGGACAAGAGTTTACCAACATGCTCCAACACCAAGATCTCCCTAACTCCACAGCTTTGTCTGAAGTTGCCTGCAACTGCCTTACCTTGAGCAGGGCTGGATTAAAGCCCGTTAACACCTCCTGACTAAAATACCAGTGTAGGGATCTATGTAATTATGTATCAAGAGCGTAACCTTTAATTAACAAAAAATGAAGTCAGTTGTGGTTACTTACATACAAAGCCAAAACGGGAAAGCGCAGGTAACCTAAAAGCACACCTGCTTGAGTTTGTGGCAGGCTAGAGGGGCAACAGCTTCAACTGGGACTGCCTGCCTGCCTGCCTGCCTGGGACGGTCGTGGCCGGGCAGGAGGGCACCCAGGTGCGAGGCTTCCCGATGTACGAGCCCAGCCCAGTAGGCCCGTGGTCGCGGGTGTAGCCTCTGCCCGGGAGGGATGGAGGGAGAGGAACCAACTCCAGGGCAGTGCCGGGCCTCGTGCCGCCATTACAGCGCCCGGAGGCGGCAGGGGCAGGGTGCGAGGGCGCAGGCCCAGCGGCTTCGCGCCTCGTCGCCGGGGCCAGGCAGGCGGCGGCCCGCGCCAGGCAGAGCGAGGCCCG
>VXAL01019247.1:133969-173805 GCA_013399475.1 Chauna torquata
GCCCGGGGTGGAAGCTGGCGGCGCGCCGGGCTCAGCCGTGCCGTAGCGCCCGACTGAGGAGAGGTTGTCCCCGCCGCTGTTCAGGTAGAGGGCAGGAGATTAAAACAGCCTGGGAGAGCCGCTGGCAGATCTCGGAATTCAGATTTCCCCAAGTCTGGCATCCCTGGTGTTATAAATTGGGAAATTGTATGCTGCACAAGGTCGCTGTTTAATCAGTTCATGGCTTTTTTTTTTTCTCTGACAACTCTAATTACATGTTAAAAGGTTAGAGTAGCATACAGGAAAGCACAGTATAGTATTAACTAATATAATTGTAGCTGAATCTTCTGCTCTTTGGACCACGAGCTTATGTGGCTGCTGCATTCTGTTTCATCACACTGTTTTTTAAAATAAAGGTTGTTCAGCTTTTCCCTTGATTGATGTTTGGTGACCGTAAATGTTACAGACAGTAGTTTCCACGTGTGGAGGGGAAATTGTGCCTGTAGAGTAGAACATTGAATGATATAGTTTCAGTGAATGCTTCTGTAAACTCAGTACTTTTTGTTACTTAAAGCTGGAAATAACCATTTCAAGGGTCCGTGCCAGTAGTGCGTAATCATGTGATAAGTCTTTATTTGGGTTTAAAAAAAAAAAAAACACCACTGACTTTATGACTCTACTTACGTAACTAAGGAATTCAGTAGTCTGGTCATCTCCAAGCAAAGTGTAGCTGTGGTTATTAAGCAGATTAATACATGGTTGTTTATATTTCATTTCTTAAATCATCCACACATTTAAACATACGATTATGTAAGTGACATGTATAAAACTATATTGGGGGGGGGGAGTGGATGAGAAAATGTGTTATTTCCACTTTAAGGCTGTATATTCCTAGGGAAAATGCTTATAATTTACCATCTTTATTAGAGAAAGGAAAGCTTTCCCCGCGTGTTGCAAGATATGACAGCTCTGAGCGCTGTCCCTAGTGCGCTGGCACAAGCAGAGGAAGTAATACGGTGTGAATGACATTGCCCCGGTTGAGCAGAGAGGACTGTGCTGCCTTCACAGCATCTCGTGTTTCACCTGCCTCTGTTTAGGGCTTGACAGGATGTCCACTAGCTCTACGGGTCAGCTGTCTCTTGGCGAGGTTGTAGGAGGCAGCTCTTGGCAGCAGGAGCTGGAGGTCTCTCCTTACCCTGAGAGTCCTTCCCAGAGCGCTCCGGCTGGGCAGCTGGAGCTGGATGTTGCCAGCCAGCCAGAGAGGAGAGAGCAGCTCATTCCCTGCACGGAAGGACGTGCTGAAGCCCTTCTGAGCAAGAAGGGTCTTCTGCCCCTGCAGGCTTGAGAGACGGTCAGTCCCTCAGGCTGCAGTCTTCCTTCCTCTCTCTGGCGCTCCAGACTCACACCGCCGTGAGGAAACTTCCTAATAGATGCACAACTCTGTTTTCAGCTGCTTCTGGTCTCCCTGTACTTGCCATGGCATGTATCAAGGTCTTGATATATACCTACAACTTGGTATTTGTCCCTAAATTCATAATCACAATGGTAGGCTCTCCTAATGTGACCAGCTGAATTCTAAATGTTAGGTATGCAAACCTTTGTTTTTCTTAATAGAAATTTTGCTTTGTTTGTAAACAGAGCAATAACCTACTTGGACAGCATGGAGAGCCTCTGCATGCAAAAAATAACTGTTCGTAGTGTTACGTACTGTAGTGCGCAGGAGTCTTGAGGGATGTGTGAATGTGGTCCCTGCGTTTGGCTGTAGCTAGCCGCAAAGTTAGTGTGCTCTGAATAAGTATTTCAGACTGTAGATAGTTTGAGGTTATGGGGTTTTTTTTTGTTCTTCCTGCTGTAGCCCTTGAGGCCAGAGATACTGAAGAAAGGGATGCAGGGCAGTAAACATTACTTGTCCCACCGTGGAAAAATATTGGGGTTTTTGAGCCAAGTGGAAATGCTTTTTCAGCTACGTTGACTTACCGCTGAGTAATACTGGCACTGCAGTTTGCACCCCCACACCCTGCACGAGCACCTCTGTGCAGCAGCTCTCCTGTTCGCAAAATATAAGGAGCCTCAAGAAGAGTAACGTAACTTTGTACTTGAGTACTTGCTCTGCTACTAGTACATCATTTGCCATCTTCAGCCACTGTAAGTATGGGACAGATACTAGCACAGCGTGGAATTATTCAGGCTCTTTTTGTACTATACCAAGCATCACTTCTCAGAATGCACGGGTTGCGGAAGTCTGAAGTGGTCATTATCTGCTCTTTTTGGTATGTCATCAAAACAAGAGCTTGAAACGTGCTGAAAGTTCAGCAGGTTCATATGGCGTTACACTGTGCAATAATCAGTTAGTCAAGTTTCCAAGATAATTTTCCCTTCCCTTGATCTTGCCTTTTCTTATCCTTGCTTTCATTTGAATGCCTTTTTTGAACAATAATGTAATTTCCTTCATTATGAATAAATTCTCAATATTTCAGTAAATGATCACAGTAAATGAGTGGAATAAGCTGTTCAGTGGCTGTATCTGAGTAATGCAGACAGAATGATGGATATGAACTTTTAAAAATCGTCAGCTGTGTAAGTCGCAGTGGACTGCATCCACTCTATGTACTTCTTGAGAAAAATGGCAACCAGAATCCTGTGCTTGGAAGCGCATTCTCAGTCTCTGCAGGAGTGATAGCACTGCGATGCAAGGACACTAACATATCAATAAGAGAATCCTTTTCTTTTTCATTTCAGATTTTGTCTAGGAACATGGCTGGCCAACACGTCCTTCCTCAGGCTTTATATCAGAGCAATATGCTGAAAGCTGTGAAGATTAGAGAGAGAACACCTGAAGATCTGGTCAAACCCCCCAATGGAATAATTCACCACTTCAGGACTATGCACAGATACACCATAGAAATGTTCAGAATGTGCCAGTTTTGTCCTCAGTTTCGGGAAACTCTTCAGAAGGCCCTGACTGACCAGGCCACCCAAACTTCACTGGAGCGCCAGAGGAAGCTGAACTGGTGCATGGAAGTCAGGAGACTTGTGCCTTTGAAGACTAATGGTAAGTGATGAGCAGGTCTTTGCGCTCATGTTAAAACTGGTAATACAAATGTGCCACCTTTATTAATGGCATCTGAGTTAACATAACTGAAACAGAAGCATGCTGCTTTTAAAAACAAAAGTGCCTTTTTATCTTAGCCATGTAAACTATAATTCTTTCCACCTGGTGTGCTATCCTGAGTCAGTAGCAGTCCCCTGACCATCTCATGGCATGATGAATAGCCTGAAAACTTCACAGGTATTTTCATAACATCAGTAACCTGTGGCACGTCAGAGTAAGATACCATGCAAGAACCTTGCCTTACCATCTGTCGCTGTTCCGTGGACCCGACTGTTGTGTGTTGGCTGCCCCATCAGAAGTGGTGAACGGCCCTTGATGCCAGGCAGGAGGTGCTTTGAGTGGCAGGGAGGTGTTCCCTTGTGTATGTGGCAGAAGTTAGTACCCAGTCATAAGCCGTGCTGTTGTAACTGGCAGGGAAGGTTTGGTGGCTGATCCGGCTTTAACATCAGTGTCCGTGGGAGCGCGCTGCCTGTGGAGCCTCTGGCAAGCTGACCTCGCTGGTGGTGGGATCGGCACTGCATCCAGCTGGCTCAGTGACCTGGTGGGGTCTGCAAGCTTTTGCCTTCCTGCAGGGCTCGACGGTCATTCCTCTGTGCGCGAAGGGCAGCTGCCTGTGCGCAGCAAAAAGTGCACGATGCCCATTTCTTTCAAGGGTCAGTGCTGGTTGTAGGACTTCACTTTAGGGTTATTTTGTTTGTGTATTGTCAGGTGCTATAAATGGAATAACGATAGTCCAAAGATTTCTTAGTAGGGTACAAGAGTCCACATTGTCGAGCAGGAAAATTTTGCACGTGACTGTGAGAATTGCTGGACACTTCACGTTCGGCGCAGGAAACATTTGGTAACGGCTATGACTTACGATCATGCAGCTGCAAACTTGGACTCAGGATTCCCTACAGCTTAGAGTGCCCCAAGCTGGGAAAGTAGACTGGGACAGTGAGGACTCCCAAGAATGTGGGAAATACATATTCTTTGCTCAAGGAGCAGATGACACTGGTTATAGAAACGCTGGGTGTGGTAGACATTCAGCCCAGTTCAAGCCTGTACATTATGCTCTTGGGATGCTTATTTTCCTTTCTGTTTATATACACATTGCCCTTGTCTTCCTAGGTCGCGGTCTTTTCTTCCCTGTCTGATAGCATGCAACTGTGTTTTACAAAACCCATAAAAACAGAACCACCGTGTAGATGCAGCTGCTGCGACCTTGAAGAGCCTGATTCAAGTGTGCGTCTCTGTCACTGTAATTGAGGCACTGACCTTTTGGTGGGCTTCTGTGGGCAGCCTCTGCACTTGCGTAAAATTCCATGGTTGTAATTAGGCTGGCCGTGAAGACAGTAATTTTGAACTTCCCAGAGGACTGGAGTTTCAGCTAGGGGCGGGCAGCACTTTGCAGGTGCCAGGAGGGTAACATTGCTCCAAGTGTTGTCTTCAGAACTTTACTCCAAGAGATACGCTTGTCTGTTTTCACAGTAGATCCGTTAGAGTGTATGTATTTCTTGCCCGCAGCAAAGTGCGTAGGTTTTGGAATCCTGCATCTGATGTTAATAGGAGTCCTGCAGGGATCAATACGCCTGGACAGGCCCCTACTGCTGCTAACATGATATTCAGTGAACAGGTCTGTTGCCTTGTGTTGTGACTGTAGACTGGTGTTATAAATGGGAACGGTTTATGGACTTCGGTCTCATCTGTGAGTAGGCGTACCAATATATAGGGTGCTGAAATATTAGGGCTGGTTGAGGGATGGCAAAGCACGGGGTTGGTTTGTGTTCCCCCCCGTTCCCCATGCAGCCAATGCAATGCACTTGGCTCGGTGCTTTAAGGTTAATAAGTGCGTGTATAGGAGGAGCGAGGGGCTTTGGGAATCTGTGGTTTATGCAAAGTAGTTGCAGCTTTGCAGGAGGGAGGAGGTAAACTGGACGGAAGGAAGGATCATTGAAAGAAGCCTGGAGAAGCCCTGTACTAGCCCAGAAAATAATAATATTCAAATGAGTGGAAAAAAAGTGTGGGTTTTTTTCTCCCACATGGCATGAAGAATATTTTAAAAGCATTTAACTGCTTAACCCATAGATTTGGGAAGAATATTAGTTCCTTCAGTCAAAGATAGACTTTATTCAGAAAAATGTTGTTTTTTTTAAATGAAAGTTTTAGTTGTTCAAACTGTTCAAAAACAAAGTGATTCCTATAGGATCTTTTAATGTATATTTTGCCTAATATGTACATAAGCTTATGGCATAATTTCTCTCCTTTAAAAAAAAGCCCTTTTGAATCACCGCACATTTATTTGCAGACATGTGAATGGAGGATAGAAGGAAGGCAGCAGGAGGTATAAAAATTGAAACTTTCTTTTTAAATTCAAAATTCCAGCATCTATTGGCTGTAGCAATTTCACTTGTATAATGAATAGGCATTCATTCCAGCTCGCCCAGCCACACCCCCTGGGAAAGTCCGAGGGAGGCTTCGCTGTTCAGTGGTGCACACAGCAGAACAAAAAGTACAACTGTTGCTCAACTGCTAGTCAAATAGCACTGGGGAATTCCAAGTGCTGTGTAAGGAATTTCGTGCAGTGCTTCTCAATAAAGAACTGAAAGTCAGCTCTGAAAGAAAAAAAAAAAATCTTATCTTTGCTCTAGATTTTGCAAAGGGAAAATTTTAACGGGATTATGATGTCATCTCTCTTGTTCAGAAGGAAACCTAGTTGGTTTTTCTATATTATATGTTGTTCCCTGATTTTTTTAGCTCAAGTCTGTGGACATTAAGTAAGCTTTGCAAGACACCATTCAGAAACCAGTAGTCAGTGGCAGGAACTTGATATGCAATGAGTACATTTATAAAATGTTAAGTACATTTCAAATGATACTTTTTTCAGGATCTGGAGTCTGTTGTACGTTTTCCTCTGCAGTTTCATAGGAAAAGTAGCAGAAGTATTCACAAATGATTACTTCAGCTCATAATGCATGTAGCATACTGCATGGTTTTAAGTTTTGGGGGGAGGAGGGGTGTCTTTTCTTTCTGTCTCTCCTCCTCTGCACAAGAAAAATCTTTATGCTTTACCATGCATGATGTCCTCTATTCCAAGGAAATTACTGTGGTTTCATAACTTTTGGTGAATCTGTTTACCACTGTAGTAAACACCAGGCCTAGTTTTGAATCTGAGGATATGACAGTAATGATTCTTGATTTTTTTTTTTTTTTTTTTTTCCTTTCATAAAGGCTTTTGAAGAGGATGAGTAGAGGTAGAATTTGAAACTGAGCCATAGCCAGACTTTGTCACACCTTTCAATTAAGTTCATTAACTACTCTGATTCTCAGTTTCCTCCCTCTGAAATTGTAGAACACTGCTTTCATTCCTACATGTAAAGTAAAGAGGGCTCTTTCAATGGAAGGAGCTGTCTAAATGAAAAGTAAATCATTGCTTTTCATTTAGCCAATTCTAATTTTGTATTTTAGAAAAGCAAATGTTTAAATGAAATTTTCAACAGCACAGCATACAGCTATCAGTTCTAAGAGGAAGGCAAGAGGTGTTCCTACAATTGCTTTATATAAATCACCTATTCTTTCCTTTCTATCTCTTTCATCGTGATTTCTTCATCAGTCACAGCCAAGTGCCAAGCCTTTCTATGCAGCGCTCGTCAGGAGAAGCGAGGCTTGGTGTTACTATAGGATATTCTTAGTGTTTTCCATTATCTCAGCCCTGTGCCATCAGGTGTACATTTGTATAAACACTGGTGAGGGAGATTTACACATTCTTTTCAACTTTTAAGATGAATTGGTTGTGTTTTAAAAGCTGTTTCAACTGTTTGACATGTGCAGTCGACCCCAAAATTTAGTTCATGATATCAGTCCAAGTTAAATAAGATAGGCAAGGAGCAGGTTTCCCATCACTGCTGAGTGACAGTTCACCAACCAGAGTAGGGACAAACAGCAGAGAGGGGACAACTTACTTTCTTCCCCCGAGCAGAGCAGTCATAGCTGTGATCTCTTTGTGAAAAACCTTGCAGGGTCCTATAGAGAAGTGCATGTAGAATGTGTATGTGCTACGCATGTTGGTGGGGTTTTATGTAAGTAGCCATTTAAAAACGATGTATCTTTTTTGCAGGTGATGGAAATTGCCTCATGCATGCAGTGTCACAGTACATGTGGGGTATTGAAGATATTGACCTTGTCTTAAGAAAAACATTGTTTAGTGCACTCAGGGAGATTGACACACGGAACTTCAAGCTGCGCTGGCAGCGGGAGGCTATTAAATCCCAGGAGTTTGTAGAAACAGGACTCCACTATGACACACGGGTAAGCTGGCCTAAGGGAATTGTGCTAGTTTCCTGAATGCTTGTCAGTGTTGCCTTGCTGATTTTCTTTGATTTTTTTGGCTTCACGGATTCCACTGTTAGTGGAGAGAAGAAACATTCCTCCTTTGGAGGAAATGGGGAAAACATGAATATTTTGAGTGCTGCAGCTGGTTCCTGACCTCCAAGTCTTTGTACTGTTGCTGATGGATGTTTCTTTTCTCAGAACTGGGAGGAGGAGTGGGAATACCTCATTGAAATGACCTCCCCAGAAACATCTGGGGCTCAAAACAGGCTTCCTTATAATGCACTGGAAGAAATCCACATCTTCATCCTTGCTAACATCCTCAGAAGACCAATCATTGTCCTTGCAGGTGAGTTACCCAGCAAGTCATCTCACATTAAGGGTTGCATTAGTCTGTGCTACATTAGTAATCTGGTTTTGCTAATTGTTGTTTTCAGGTAGATGTGTTTTAGAACTGGGAGTTTCAGCAATTGTGCTAAAACACCCAGAATAAGTTTCTGTTGCCTGTAGCACATATGTATTTGTGCTTAACAGATTTTTTTTTTTTCCTTATGCAGACAAAGTGGTGAGAAGTTTAGAATCGGGCTCCAGTTTTGCTCCTCTGAACGTTGGTGGTGTTTACCTGCCACTCCTTTGGCCAACTGAAGAGTGCTACAGATATCCAATCGTGCTAGGCTACGACAATATGCATTTTACACCACTAGTGACTCTGAAGGACAGCGGGCCAGGTATTTTTCAAGTACCTTATCTGGTATTTGCATAGCCTATTCAATATTGTTATTGCTGATAAAACATTTAAAACATAATCTGGTTTACATTTGAATTTTAAAAGTTAAAATTAATGTAAAAGATTCTTTTGCAATATGTTCTTAAAATGTAAGCAGAAACAGCTGTGTCTGTAAATATGAATAGAAACTGAAGATTGTCTTTAAAATGACTGTTGAAAGTGGAACACAGCTCACCTGCGTCCAGGCTGGGATCAAAGGTTGGCCTCTGTTTCACTGTGTTCTGGCCTCCTTTTTCCATGCCCCACTGTAAAAAAAAAAAAAAANAGGACATGGTCCCACAGCTGTGTGCAGCTGCCTAGCAGGGGTAATGAGACACATTAAAAATGGCAAAGCATGTATCTCTTCTGAATGGCTAACAGTTCTCCAGGTTCAGGCATCATCCCATGAAAAGGTGTAATAAACTAAGCTCTATGATACTGCCTGCAGTGAGAAGCAAATTGCTATAGGGTCATTAAAAATTGCAGTAGGATGGGGCTAGATTTGTGGTACGGACATGTCTGCATCCTTTCTCAGTTGCACTGTTTAGAAACTAGTTGGTCTTGCCAGCCATTCTCTTGTCAACGCTGTTGCTGAATTTTGGAGAGCCATCTGCGTTGTGTTGTATCTTGTGGTTACTCCCGTCTGGTAAAATGTGTATGCTAACCCGTTGTGTTTCCACACAGAAATTCGGGCTGTCCCTCTGGTCACCAGTGAACGAGGCAGATTTGAGGATTTGAGTATGCACTTTCTGACGGATGCAGAGGAGAGGGAGAAAGAGCAGCTGCTAAAAGACTACTTGATAGTCATAGAAATTCCAGTGCAAGGCTGGGATCATGGTACAACTCATTTAATTAATGCTGCAAAGTGAGTGTTGTTCGTTTCCTCAGTTACATTGTTTAAGGTGGTGGTAGAAGCCAGGTAGCTCTCTGTGTTTGCCTTTGGTCTTTCCTTCCTTCCATGGTAGTGCATGTTTACCCTCTGCAGTATAAACCATTGGCATTACCGCTGACATGGCTTTAAGTGGTATGGGCTCAAACTACTTGCAAATTCAAAGGCAAAAACATCTTCAGACTTAGCAGTGTGAGCCTAATATTTTAGAAGAGCTAAACCAATAGATTAGTTTTGTTAACTTTTGGATTACTCAGGGAATGGCTGAAAAGTAGTTAAGACCAGTAACTAGTTACACAGAACTCCTGCACTTCATGTAAGGGTAAACTGCATGGAGTGCATGTGGTGTAATTTTGCCTGCAGTAGGGAGAGTACTTGGCAGTATTTTTGAAGTGCAAATGCCTCGAAAGGTTGTGTTCTTGCAGCATTGCAGCAGACAGGAAGCTGTGGCCAATGGAGGAGCTGGCACCTTCCTTTGTCCCCCTGGCAGTTAGCAGTCAGTAATGTGCTGAGCAGCTGACTTCACTCACCAGCTTCTTGCATCTGGGGACCGCTGGCAGTGATGTCTGCCCACCCCTTCATGACTCCCTGTATCCTCTGTCACTGCTTCCATCACAGCCCACGGAGACAGCTCTATGCTGTTGAGTGGTTCTGGTTTGGGGGCCTCAAATACTGAAATCCTTCTACCCAAAGGATATATGCAGTAGTAATCAAGCTTCCATATTCCCACTGCCCCAGTGGGTTCATGAATATTACCAGCAATGCCAGCTCCTCATCCTCCAAACTATTTCATGATAAAGCTGTGATGTGGGGTTTTCCCTGTGGTCAGGGTCAGCATAGGGATTCTGTTATGGGTGCTAGCATTGCACGAACTGAACTGAAGCCACCTAGTTTCTTTGAAGAATTCAACTGGTTGATACAGACCCTACGGGGCAAAAACGCAAGCAGATTTCATGATGAAGTATAATCATGAAATACTGAGTCCACAGGTGGAAAGGTTTGTTCTTAGCATGGGCTGATGGAGAGGGAGGTCTTACACTATAATCTCAGCTCAGCTGAGCCTCAGTCTTCAGAAGAAATTAGAATTTGGGGGATTTTTCTCTTTATTACTGAGAGATTATCCGAATTCTTCCTGCAAACAGCTTTCATAGACAGAAAACCCTCACCTTGAAAATCCTTTCAAGAATACTTCTGTTTAGCTCTGTGTGAGACCATTTCTTTAGATGTGAAAGTCTCTATTTGACATCACCAAACACCTGCTTTTAAAGTTATTTCCATTTACAGCAACAGTTTAACATCCTGAATCTTCTAGCTGAGTAATATGGATGTGTATTAAATCTACACTTCCTCCCCACGTGGCTTGTATTTGCCTCCACCCCCTCCATCTGCCCTTTTCAACCAGTGATAATTTTTTTTTTCCTGTTAGGTTGGATGAAGGCAACCTACCCAAAGAAATAAACCTTGTGGAAGATTACTTTCAACTGGTGCAGCATGAGTACAAGAAATGGCAGGAGAATGCTGAACCTGCTAGAAGAGAGGCCTGCTCCAGGACCAGACAGGAACTGTCTTTTTCCCAGCTCTCCCTCTTACAGGTGAAATGTGAAACTCCAAACTGCCCTTTCTATATGTCTGTGAACACCCAGCCCTACTGCCATGAGTGCTTTGAGCGGAGGTCACAGGGAAGCAAGGGAAGAAAGCAGACCTCCAAAGCAGCACCTGAGAAACTAAAGGTAGCTGGGTCAGGCTCCTCCCGCGGTGAAGTTTGTGAACCTGGGGGATGGATGTCTGAAGAGTCCGTAACAGGACCTCGCTCTGCACCTCCAACTGCTCCAAGCCTTTTCCTCTATAGTGAAACCACTGCCATGAAATGCAGGACTCCAGACTGCCCCTTCACATTAAACGTGCAACACAATGGACTTTGTGAACGCTGCTACAATTCCAGACAGCTTGCTCCTGGTAACAATTTGGATGACCAGAGACATTTAGATTATGCCACGTGTAAGGTGTGCCTTCAGAAGGCCAATAGGACCTTTAATGGCATATGCAGCACTTGTTTCAAAAGGACTACAGAGCACTCCTCGAATGGCAGCCCTGGTTTTCTGCCCACATGCCATCAGAGATCTACATCAGACCCATCCCAGATATCACAGAGCCTCCTTCAGCATTCCTGCCATCAGGCTCCCAACAACAATTACGATGAGCCACCATTGGCAGCTCTACCTCATGGCCCACATGGTCCAGAGGAGAAGAGGGGAAGTAACCTCTGCAGGAAACCTGGCTGCAAGTTTTTCGGAACAGCTCAGAATGAGGGCTTTTGCACACTGTGTTTTTTTGAATACAGGGAAAACCATGGTAAGTGGAGATGTGAGCTTTGTCAGATGTGGTACAGACTGAAACTGAAGTTCTGTAGACGTTGTGCTCTAAAAGAGCAAGGGGTGGCAGAAACAGTGTGGAGCAGAAGCAGCAGTGTGAGGAAATGTGCTTTTTTTTGGCCCTTATCATCCCAGAAAGAGGCATGCAGTAACAGTGTGGGACATCTGTGAAATCTGTTTTAAAGCTTCCCACTGGCTTTCATGGAAGCAAAATTTGGTCAATAGAGGGTCATTTTTTGTGCCTTCCCACCATCCACTGCAGTAATGTTTTGGTATGATTTTTTTTCTAATTAAACTTCATCATAGCTGGACAAGTTGTAGGAGTTGGTGAGGGAAATGCTGTTGTATTGATGTCACTGAAAACCAGTTGTGTTTGTAAGGCTTTTAAAAAGCTTGGCATGAATTTGAAAATATATATTCATTCTGGACATAACAGGTATAACACTGGAGTAACTACTGAAATCACATCAATAAACAGAGCAAGCAGAATTTGACTATAGATAACATGCAAATACAACGTGTAGATAATACAAAATAAGTATTTCGTAGTAACATAGGAGTGTATGTTATAATGTACCTTGAAATCTTTCTTGGTAGTATCATGTGCGTGCATGCATGTGTGCTTAAAGTCAAGCCTTAAAAAAAAACAAAAGTAATTGTCAATAACATGAAACTTTCAATTTTCATGCTTCTGCTCTGGTACACAGGCAAATTGCCTTTGGGTACAGAGGGCAGAAGGCACATGTAGGAGAAATAATGCTTTGTCAAGACTGTTTCATTGCTGACAAGCATGCCAATACTGCCTTTTCCATGTACTTTCAAATTAGGTAACTTATGCTAGCTTGCAAAAGCTCATTTTTCAGTGTTGTTCATAAGGAAAAATGTTTTCCTTATGATTGTGGAATATGTGTGATTGCCTCATGAGATTAAAAAGTGTAAAGCGTGTTAACCCATTAAGCTCTGTGCCACTGTACTTCCATTACTCAATGTGACTGAAACAGGGGAGGACGAAAGGGAAGAGTTGGGATGTATCACAGATGACATTCTGAAACTGATGGTGAAATTCCTCTTGATTTCAGTGGGATCCAGTTTCCATGCTGAGGGCAAGTTCTTCTCAAATCAGATGTTTAAGCAACTTATGATGTAAAGATCAGTCTCTATTAGCCCTCTTATTTACGTAAACTGAAGGAAAGTGTATCAGCAGAGGGGTCTCAGGATTGTCAAAAACCATGTTTGAGGCTAGCGGGTCGTAGTCACTTTGGGTTATCAGATCTGTTGGGCTCATTCAAACTCCTCCTGTCTTTCCTTTGCATTACAGACAGTGCTTTAGTACGCCATCAGAGGAGATCTCAGAAAAATTCTGCAGCAGCTGGTCAGCAGGGGAGTTCTGCTGCTGCCTTCCACAAAACCATGTCTTGCCAGCAGCGCAACTGTGGTACACTGGGTAGCACCATGCTCGAAGGATACTGCCAGAACTGTTTCATTAAAGCCCAGAGCCAGCGATTTCAGGAAGCCAGAAGGACAGAAGAACAGCTAGTGAGACAGCCTGAAGTAAGTATGAACTTTGAAAATGTTCCTCTTGTTTCGCATGTTTTTCCTCTTGTGAGAACAACTGAAAGCATGTAACAGGATGCAGCAACATGAGAATCTTCTAAGTGTCATGGGAAGACAAGTGTAAGTTCTCATGATTTCCACCCACTACAGCTGAGCAGCACTCCTAAAGGTCATTCTCAGTTTAGGGTTGTCATGGCCATGTTCAGTTTTACCTAGCTGGAATTTCACCAGCAATTTCAATGAAAGCAGTTGGACCCACTGTTGCTTTGTTTGCTGGTTGGAGCAAGGTTTTTGTTCTTCATAGCTATGCAGCTGTGTCAAGATTTGGTCTGCTTCATGTTGCTTTTTCATTGAGTACATTATGTATTTTCTGTACCTGGCTTTTTCATTTGGTTTGTTTTGGTTTCAGAATTGAGAGTTACCAAAGATACAAAACAGTTTTTCTAAGAAATTATAGAATTTATGATGTTCTTTGGTAAAGCCCAACTCAGCTTTCGGTATCGTACTCTTCAGAAGAAGTATGTCTTCCTAGGAGCTGAAAAGACCACTAGCTTCAATTTGAATTTTCTGCTCTGCAAAGCAGTCTCCCAAAACCTTGCCGAGTTTGCAGTGGTGTTTGCTAACAGCCCCTAGTGGTTACATAGACAACACCTTAGCACAGTTGAAAGTACATGAAATGCCACTTGTGCTGCCAGCATGACAACTGACAATGTTTTTTAATGTGTCTCAAGAGAACAGGACAGCGCAGAGATTTACAGCGAGCAGCATTGACTAGCCAGAAGAGACAGTGTGCTGTAGCGTCATGTCGAAACAACCTGGCGTGCAGAAGTGATGAGCTGTGCCAGGAGTGCCAGTGCCTCGGCCAGACTGCGCAGCTGGGGAGTCCCAGGGAGCCAGCTGCAGACGAGACCCCGAAGCAACGCTGCCGAGCCCCTGCTTGCGACCACTTTGGCAATACAAAGTGCAACGGTTACTGCAATGAATGCTACCAATTCAAACAGATCTATGGCTAGCAGAGATGAAGAGTTGGTAAAGAACAAGAAAATGATACCGGCTACTTCCTTAGCTGAAATGGTGCTATGTCCAAAACACTTACCAGTCCTGGGAGTGGGGGGCTGGGGGGGGAATATAAGCTGTCTGCTCTTGTTCCTGTTTATTCCCATTCTTGGGAATAAATATCTACTTCCTCTAAACACTGCATACAAGAACTGCTGAGAAGGGCAGGTTGCTTTCTGCACAGAGCTGTCTTTCACGAATAAGCTCCTATCATGCTGTATTTAATTCTTGGTCTTCCCAGTAGGAAGCTTGAAGCATTTGAGTCCAAAGAGCTTCCTAGTTCTGCCTCTTTCTCAATACCTCCCCTGCTCCCAGGCAAGGAGCTGCAGTTACTTTGGAGGTGTGGGAACTGTCCGCATTGATGTACTTTTTGGTCAGAGGCAAGTCTTTCCTGCGAGAGATCCTCCAGGACAGGCTGGTGCAACTTGCAGTTGAAACAGAGTATGTGTGAAGAAACTTGCTTTGGTTTGCCTGCTTCCTTGGTTCTGCTCTTGCAGAGCTCAACAAGGCTGGAGCTCTGCAGGCATTTGGGGTGGTGACAGTGAGTGGTTCTGGGTTTGCGGAGCCCTTGGCAAACTGCAGTCTTATCACCAGTAGTGGTCTGCTCCTTCAACACACTTAACCAGCATTTAGATACTTTCCCAAATCCGAAGATAGTTGGAAAGATAACATGATTACCATGATTACAGAAGTGCCTTTTGTAAGTATATATGTATATGATGGGAAAACTGAATCCTGCGATTCCCATCTCATATAGAAGGAATTGCCTCCAGCCCCGNAAGCATTTCAGTTCTGAAGCCAAGGTAACTTTCTTCTCTTCCATTGTTGTCAGAAATACTTATGCTGCTGTTCATACCCCCACTCCCCATCTTTCTCTGACTTTTTTCTGTTATCCTTAATGTGATTCTGTTATCACGCTTGCAGCTTGGAGCTTGGTAATAGGGTACTTTAGGATCAAGATTTTACTCCTGGAGTTCATGTGTTCACTTCTCAGTCTGCAATACTTTAGCAAACTTGCCTTTACTATTGTGTCTGATATCTGCATCTCTCCTCTCAAAATTTTTAAGTTTTCAGCATCTGTTTTGCTGCTACTGTTTTGGAGGTGATACCTCTTCTAATTTGCTTCTCAAGTTTAGAATCTTTTTCTAGTTATTAAAAAAAAAAAATTAAAAAAAAGAAAAAAGTTAAAATAATTCATGACTTATTTCTGTTAAATTTTATATATTTTGTGAATGTTAATGTGAACGTTTTATTAAAATATTTATGTTATTTCAAACAATGCAACTTGAAATTTGCACATCTAGGATTATTTTTTACATATTTACTCTTGTGTTGAAATTTGCAAACTTAAATGTATGATTGAAAAACATTCTCCAATATAAAGAAATAAATTATTGAAGGATTGAATTCAGTATTTTATATTGATGAGAGGGAGCACGGTTGAGCATGGCACACCCGCTGACAAAAGGGGTTTCTGTGCAGGACCACCATTCAGCACGTCACTGATGCCCCCTGGTTCAGGTCATGTAGCCAAGCACTTTGAGGAGGTGATAAGTTGCTGCGTGTCCCTGCATCGTCTCTCCTTGCCTCGGTGTCCTCCAGGAAGAGCTCTTGGTACCCTGTGGGATGCCCATGCAGTCAGTGTGGGTACTCTGTCTTCAGTTCCCAGAGCTGAGTGTGGCAGAGTAAGGATGGGGCTGGGCCAGGGTGTGAGAGATGTTAAGCCAGGCTGACTTGACTTGGCTTTCTTCATTCATCCAGCAGTTATGCTAGGGGTTCCCAACTGACGTAGCTCCAGTGCTGCCTTGGGAAGTGGCGGTGGCCACAAGTGATCTCCAGATGTGCAGGAGCAAAGGCCAAGGCCTGCCCTACCGCCTCCTCTCACCAGGAGGAGCAGGAAAGGCCCCTTGCCTTTTGGTCTTGCCGTCTAGCTTGCACGATAACGCCTGAAAAGCAAGTTGCTAACTGCTTGGCTGAACAGTACTTGAAAGTAGTGTTTTCTTCTCATCGCAAACTCATCCGAACCCAGCCATACTGCCAGGGGCTTTCTGGGCTGCGGTGCTCCCTCGGCATGGCATGAGCATTTTTCAGACGTCTGTCTAGACAGGCAGGGCTGTACACTGCTGTAATATCTAGGTGGTGCCCATGATCTGACGGAAAAACAAGTGCAGTCAGGACAGAGGACCCGCTCCTAAGAGGTGGCCCTTCCCCCTCCTGGTCAGCTCTCTCTGTGCTGGTTAACCCTTTCATCCTCTCTGGTTGTTCAGGAGCACGCTTCAGTGCTTTTCCAGCTGAAACCACACGTTACGCTCCTGAGTACTCTTGTGATAGGTCAGTCAGTGCTTGCAGTTCCCACAGCTCTCTGGCCCGTGTTCCTGGGTTCGTGTCCCCCCTCCTCATACACGCTGCTCTCACAGTTTAGCCCACCTCCCTCTGGACCCGTGCGCCTCATCCTTTCAGAGCAGACAAGCTAGAAGTAAGCCTGCTCCCCCAGAGCAGAGCACGTTGGATCTACAAACGTCCCCCATTTCTAGAGCACGTTCCTATTTTTCAAATTGTGACTCTGTTTATCCATTCCCTCCTTTTCCCTTCTTCACAACTCACGCAACTTGCATGCCCGCTCGATTCATCAAACTCCTGCACCAGACAGAAACCTTGGTGCTGAAAGAGCAAGCAAAGACTGGGGAGGTGCCTGCAGCGAGGCTCCAGGAGATGAAGGCGGCTCAGAGCATCCAGCCAGGGCAGCCACCAGCCCCTGCTCCATGAGAAGGCAGAACATCCACCACAACACTCTCAGCGGAGGCAGCAGTGGGGAGGGGGATGTTGGTTAACTCTGGTTGCTGCTGACTGCAGCCTCTTCACGGAGGAAGGGTTTCAGCTGAAAGGCCCCTAATCCCACTGTTTTTCTCTGCAGCTTTCTGGGCCCGTTACTCATAACTCTAAAGTCACATGAGGCTTGTCTCATTCTGAAGCTCGTATGTAAATGAATGCCCAGCCTGTCTCTTGTGACTGGCATGTGTGGAAACATTAAAGCTAATAGTGCCTTTTTTTTTTTTTTAAATACTCTGGTATTTCCCTAATGGTCTCAGGGGATTTTGACCCTCTGATGCTTTCTGCAGTCTGACCAGCCAGACACCTCCTCAAGTTCAAGTATTTTTTTCCTTCCTGTTCTGCAAGAGAGAACTCTTATTTGGATTCTCCCTTTTTGTAACCGCTTATGGAAGTCTCTTTGCTGAGACACAAATATTTCATAGACAGATTCTTTTATGAGCATAAAGGTAAAACTAATATGAAACAATTGGCTCAACTAGTTTCATTGCTCTGGAATTCCTTATAATATGGTGCAGTAAAGAATTCCTGTGCAGGCTTTGCTTACTCATTTTGTTTATGGAAGGGATACATTTAGATGGTTTCAGTAATTCTTCCTGACTGGGAAGACACAAGCTGAATATTATTTATTTTTCTGGACTTCTCAGGGATATAACCTCTATATTAATAGGTAACATGACACAGAAAAGAAGGAAGCACTTACTAAATCTTTAGTGTAGGGAGAACATAAATTTATCTTTTGATACTTCAGTGCTCTGCTGGGCATGTCTTTGGTGTGATATAAAGTACTAGCCATTTGGGCAGGGATGGAAGCACTAAACAGCATGTCACCAATTAGATGAAAACACTTAAATCAAGTTAGTGATCTAAGCATGTATTCCAGGAGCCCCAGGCAGAACATAGTGTGGTGGGCATTTCAGGTAAAGCAACAACAGAGGGGTCCTGTAGTGCCAGCTCTACCTTCCCACAGAAGTGTAAGACATCATATTCACAGCCTGTGAGCCAAGTACCCATCCTTTCCTCCTGCTCTTGGTCAGACTCATCTCCATCCTGTAGAGACTCCAGCTCAGCCTGCAGAGCAGAAGAGAAGAGTTCTGGCTATTTAAGTCAGAATGTCTTATTTGATTAGCCGTTCTTGAGTTGTTTGTCATGCAACTTGGTGTACAGCTGCCAGCTGACCCACAGGCGGCCTGGAACAATTAGGAATGTAAAAAATGGAAATGAAAAACATTTATATGAGTTATTGTAAGTGTAGGAGTGGCCTCATATCTGCCTTTTATGTGCTTGATTGAATCACAAGTGGTTGCTCTTTTGCCAGCTGTCTCATCCTGGTGTCCCTTAATGTGCTGCATACTGTCCTAATCTATACCACTCCATTCCTCTGAAGTGTCTAAAGTTACGCCAAAGAGGAAAAAAAAAAAAACCACACTTTTTTTGCAAAACCTGGGCCTAGTCCTACACCTGTTGGAGCAAGAGTAGTGCACCAGCAACACAGCCACAGCCTGGGGACCTGAAGAGTGACAGGCCAGCTGAGGCCCTATTCTGGCCACAGCCCTGCTGTTAGAGTCTTCCACCACCCGAGGGAGGCTGGCTGTGTCCAGGCCCTGTGGGGAATGGCCCTGGCCTAGGCACCGCGCCGGCTCACAAGGGCACAAACCGGCGGGTTGAAGTGGTCTGAGGCTGCCTTGGCCCTGCACCCGTAGCTTGGGTCGGTGTCCCTAACATCTGTTTTTGCTCAGATGGTTTGGTAGTAAATTAGAAATGCTTTGCTTAAAGGAGACGCTTTGATTCTTCAGAATTGCTGTCATTTCTTCTGGGAGCAAGAAATGGCAGGTGCTCAACAGAAATTGATACGCATCTGTTTTTTTCCTATAAGTAGTAGTTTCCAAAGTTTCTGTTATAAAGTATATATGGATCACTGTGAACCCAGTACATTTTCAGTGCCTAAAATTAAGCACTTGCAACAATTTCTAGGTCTCGTGCATCACCTGGTTAATTAGAAGTTACCTTATGTTATTGACGTTGCAAATGCAGCTACACAGCTCTTCAGCTAAACTTCAGTGACTTTTATCTGGAGCTGTAGTTCAGCAACTGTTTGCACCGAAAGTCAGTTAAATCATCCTTATCTGGGAGCTATGGCCTTCGCACTGACAGTGACAGGAATAGGAGAAAAGGCAGTTCAGTGATTAGGATACACACAGGAAAAAAGACCCCAGCATGAGATCCAAGCTCTCTGGATACTCTAAGGTGTCTTTCTCACCTGGGGTTGGGATACGTGCCTCTAAGCTCCTCTTCCAAACAGGCACAACAGGGACTTTTAAGTTGCTATGTAAAGGAGGCAGTCTACTTTATTGAAAAAAAGAAAAAATTAAAAATGCTTGTGCATTCAATCTTTGTAAAATAAATGGTTCAGCACAGTGATGCAAGTCTTGTCTAGGTGAGAGCCACAGGGGAGCAGCAATTGCATAATTTAATCCAGCATACTTGAGTAGGACACAGTAGTGTAATATGTACAGCACCAAAGCAGAAAACCACAACAATGAGCAGTTACAATTTCAGTTTATATTAAACTCCTTAAAATAAGGAGTTAGCAGTATGGGTGTTTTTACATCCGAGTGCTCAGTTTCTTGGATGCCCGCATTTAACAAGCAGTGTAGCAAAGCTGTCGCTGATGGGAGCTGATTCAGTGCGCTAACATCAACTTGTTCAGTAATTTCTACGCTGATGCTTTCTCCCACATTGGTGATAAATACTGATAGCACCAAGTTCAGAAGGGTCGTCCTTGCTGCACAGGAAGAAAGACAAATTGCTTGGAAGTGGTTTAACTGAGCTGCTACTTCATTAGCCCCCCTTTCCATGGCCATCCATGGTTATCTTGGAGAAGACTGCCGCTAGCTCCTCACAGGCTGGCCTTGCTCCCTGCGGTTCCGCTGCCCGTCAGGAGCAGCGGCAGTCCTCCTCCAGCGTCCTTCTCTCCGACACAGGGCTGGCGCGGCCCTCTCCCACCGGCGGCTGCTGTAGGCAACCTGGGGAATCCAGTGCGGTGGCATCTCAAGTTGTCAAGGTACATGTTCATTGAAAAAAAGCCTTTATATATATGTGTGTGTCTTCAGTGTTTGTCAAACAGAAACCTGAAATAAGAGCAGGTAATTTTGCTTGGGAGTTTATGATGACTTCTTTTCGTACTAATGTTAATTTTCAAAAAACTCCCTGTGTCTAATATTGAAAGACAGCCTACGGCATGTTATCCAGACTACCCCCTCCTCCAGCCTCACTAAACCAAATACTATGTACGTAATCTCTCCCCCCTCCCACCACTCCCTGACCTCTGACAGCAATGATTCTTCTTGTTATTGGTCTGGGTTTTTTTCCCCCCTCCCCCCTTTTTTTTTTGGTTCAGCCCTAGTACACATACTTGTTGTTGGGCAGGAAGTCAGATTTCCCCTGGTGAATTACCCGGGGGGGGAACTTAGGTTTTGTTCTCTGGCTATGTCTTCATTTCAAGGGATGCATATGATCTAATATGAGCGCACATTGTGCTTTAGTCCAATTCCCACCCTGTTCTTCTCTTTTAAAAGCCACTGTTCAGTAGCACCTCACAAGAAAGAGTCAAAATTCCCTTCTCATTTACAATGTAAAGGAAAGCTGGTGAGCCGGGGATCTGCTCCATGAAAAGCAGCTCTGTGCAGCGCTTTGCCCTTTGAAACAAATGCTTCTTTCACCAGCTGCTCTGAGGTACAGGAATACTGCGGGACAGAATCTGGTCATGGCATTAAGTGCCATGTAGCCTGAGATCACATGGTCAGAATTCCCACTTACTAAAATTAATGACTGCAGGAGTCATTTCATTTCCTCTCATCTCACATTCATGACAGCAGAGTGTGCACTGAAGTGATGATGCCTGGTAAATATTTTACTGCCAGCTCTGATAACACTTACACTGGTGGAAACCTTTCATACTTTGATTGACTTCAGCAACTTTTCTCCAGATATTCTGTGGGATAACTAGGATGGGAATTTGGCCAAGTATCTTAAAAAAATAGTCACTTACATCCTTTTGTATGTTCTGGAATGAAAAAAAAAAAATTAAATTGCTGCTGTTGCTATCCGCATGCCACAAAGACCTGCCTATCTAAGCACACCTCATTATTAAGTCCTCTTTTAAATATCGGCACATCTTGCACTGGTTGCTGGTTATAATTTAACGGGAATTAGGTATCTTAGCCTTTTCTGTGGTCCTTAACGCACAACCACTTAACGGGCAAGAAAAGTAGCCAGAGAGATATTCAGCATGATAGGTTATAGGTTATTCAGCCTGTAATTTACTACCTGCAAAGAGGACAAAACTTACTTCCACTTGAGGGAAGAGATCACATTATTTTTCTTTTATGTATTATTAATGCGCAGCCTAACAGAAAAAGATGTTGCACGGCTTTTTCACAGTCACGTGCATGTCTAGACCAGCCTACATTTGCCTAAAAGAAAAAGTCATCGTTTCCAGAGACTTTTTTTTAAAAAAGGGAAGTTTGGGTGGTGGTGATAGCTCAATGAATGATGACCCCCGGCAGAGCTGCTCTCTTTGAAGGCTCGTGCCAGGTCAGGTGCTTGGAGGCAGGAAAGCCTCCGGTACTTGCCAGCACTCCTGTGCATTTGAGTCATACCAGTAGTGTGCACCATGAAAGTTCAAAATGCATTACTCAGACCAGGCATGTAGCTCAGGCCCAGTCAGGCTCAGCCAAAGCCGAGTCTACATGAATGTCAAACTTAACATATTCATCACCGGAATTTTCTTCCTCTCCCTCTTTCTTTTGGGCACTCAGCAGGGAAGACTTATTAAGGCAGAATTTCATATTATTGGGGTTTCATTATTTAATTAGCCAACTTTCAGTTCGATTTGCCGTTACTTCAGACCTTTGAGCTTTGCCTCTCTCCCCTGCACTGGGGCTATGTTAGATGTCCACACTGGGCTACTCTGTGCACTCAGTCCTCCTCAGGGTTTTGGTTTTCCATGTGTCTGCACGTTATCAGTTGACTACAACAGCGACATCATCCACAATGTTGAGTTACCTCACTGTCACGCGTTCTTTGATCCAAGCTGGCTTTCCTCTCCCAGAATAGCAACCCACCAGCAGCTGTGACCAAGAACAAGCCGATCTTTATTGTGCAGAGCTTCATGATACTTTCCACTGCGCAGCTACATGCACATTTATAGAAGTGTCTACACGTGCTGTAGGTGGCACAGCATTTCCAGCTTCAACTCCCCAAGGTACCTGCGGTTTCCCTTTGTCCCCTGACAGCTTCTGTCTCGCTGTTCCCCCACCCTCACGCTGGGTCAGGGTCATCCTGGGTCAGCTCCTGGGGAGGACACATTCCTCTGCTTCACGGGCTTTGGAGAAGGCAAAGGTCACAAGCGCAGCTTGCTGAAAATGTCCAGCCCCTAATGCTCCTCCTCGTGCTTGCTGCCTTCGTCTTGCAGATAGCTACGTCTGTAGGAATGCAGAAGTCTGGCCAAGTTCTGCAAAGGGTTGACCTTCTATATTTCAGCTTTTACCTTTCTGAGTTAACAACGCTTCCTATTTGGAAACAACTTTGAATTAAGCTCTCGTCAAAACCCAGCAGCAAATATAGTAAATATAGGTAGGTTTTATCTCTTTTTTTGATACTCTACAATGAAGTTTCAGCCTGTAATAGTAACATCTGTAGCACAGCTGCCAGAACAGTGATTGTTCCTACTTGTTTTTTATTCACATGCTTTTTCTGTTATGTTTCAAGGTGTAACTAAATATTTTCAGTGCTAGGGAAGGTGTAGCTAGATCATATTGATCATGACTTATTTTTGCACAGTTAAAAAGGAACAAGCTATTTGAAAATACATGCTAATTTATAAAAGATAAAATCTGTTTTAATACTGCAATGAGGAAAATATCATCTGTGTACAAAACTAATCCAGCAAAGCCTATAAGAAACGGAAAATAATTGCAGGACATCAGAGAGGACAGCAAAAACAGGAGACAGTAACTTTATAGGCATGTGGAACCAGTAAGTGTTTAATCTATAAACTCTCTTGTTTTGAGCTGGGTGAAGCAGAGACAAGTAGACACAAGAAAAAGTACAAACAAGTTCTTTATTCTGAAACTGCTATAGTGCACTCTAAAGATAGCATCAAGGACTGCGTGGAAATCCCCTGGATACACTTTGTAATTTTTTCCGGTGAATCTCAGGATAGCAAATATGAGAGGCAAGGGTAAGTGGATGACCACAGCTGGTGTAGGCTGCACTTTGGTATTCCGCTTTTGTGGTGCAGACACCCAGGGTGGAATTCAGCTTAGTTGTCTTTCCCTCCAAAGACTACAAAGAACATCCAGATGACTAGTTCAGATGTAGCTGTTTACACTGTAAAGGTGATGCGTTTGATGAGATGTATCCCACACACCATTTCTAAGCTGATGTTTCCTCTTGAAAAAAGTTAGAAAATCATGGCAATACACAGATTACCTTTTACTTTGTAGCTTACTGACTAATCAGATTTTGATGTTGGGCAAACCACAAAAATACTTAAAACTTATGGCAATTAGTGCCTCCTGAAATCAATCGGTGTTAGGTATTTAAATGCCTTGCATAGCTGGGGGAATTAACCTCTCACTTCTTCCATGTATTTATTTGTTCTGCAAGAAATTGAAGAAATAACACTCACCCAACTCACCTCAATAGTTATGAGATTAAATTCATTAATAATTGTAATATGCACTGACATCCTGAGGTGAAAGGTCCAATACTTAAATAATTATCCTTAACATTTCTACCTGTATAGATGATGTACTTGCTCCCCACCAACAATGTAATTCTGGGATCAACTGAGTCTCAGCTCTGAGAATCCTGCATTTTTCTGAAGTTACTTTGTCTTGTTTTCTTTCAGGTACTCCACGGGAGATAGAGGAACCAAGATGAAACTTGCCCAAAGGGAGCATGTGGAACAAGATACAAGTCTCTGCACTAAGCAATCAGCTAAATAATAAGGCCACTCCGTTACCATTTCCATAGTTCGTTTACCAGCGTTACAGAAATGTATTTGAATTCCAAAATAATTCCCAGCTCAGGCCTGATATATTTCCAGTGTAGAAAATCAGTACAAATGCAGTTCTATCAGGGCAGGGCTGCTTGGAATAAGCGTTAACTGCAAGATACTTGGCATTGTTACTAAGAACAATATATGCCCCACTTGTGTTACTAATGCATTCAAGGAAACAGGCTTTTCCTTTGCAGCAGATGGAATTGCATCAAAGAACTACCTGGCTCCATCATCAATTTCTCTTTCTAACAGATCAAAAGATCTGAAATGTTGTCAAACTACAAGTATTGGGCCACAATCCTCTGCATGCCACTTGCAGTTGGCTGCAGATCATTATGCTTAGCTTCTTTGAATAATAAAGATCGAGATGTAACAGGGAATTTGAATCCAGCTTACACAATGATTAATGTTATAAACTGAGGGGGAAATAGATGACCTATTTGTTTACTCTGAGGTTTTTAAGGTTATCAACGGAGATGAGAATAAACCACTGTGGCATGAACGAGGAAGTTGAGTGAGAAGTTCATCTCCTCTCTAGCTGGCTGTTATCTATTTCTGCAGTGATTTATTGCCATAATCAATAAATAAACACTTTCTTTGCAGTGGAAAAACGTTCCTAATAAAGATAAAATTGTGATCTCAGTGGGAACTGGGAAGTACCAGTAAAAACTTATTAGCATGGAAAAAAAGTCTCAGCAATGAGAAATACAGGGGCAAAACCACCTCTTCTCCTAGCTTGCTTATACATCCATGAACTGCATAATTTCTTTTCACTCCTGCAACAAACAGTGAACTGGTATTGAGGTATTTGCCTATTGTGCCACCCTACCCTCTTTGCTGTCTTTAGGATAAAATACCCCTTATATATTTGCCGGTATTAAAATGCATTTGTTTCAGTGGGTCTAGATTGCTAATCCACTTATTTTACACTGTTTTACCATCTCCTCTGTTTTTACTGTTTTACCAGTCTTTCTGTCATACTGGTTTTTATCGGTAATGGCTTAATATTTTCTTCCTGGCCCCAGATGAAAATGTTGAATTAAATCAAACCTGGCACTGATCTCTGCAGAAAATAACTGGAGAAGTCATGTGCTGAAGATTTCTTGTTGCCAACCAATTAGTAATTTTGCCAGGATGTCAGTTCTCTGTTTAATGTTCATGCTGTTTTTGGCAGTGAGAGTTCCTACATTTTTCTATCAGAACATTGTATAATATTGAATCAAGTACCTCGCAAAGGTCTACATAATTACTTTTGTCAATCATACTAGTAGTTGATGTCAGCAAAGCATGGAATCAATTTTAAAAAAACACACTTTTTTTTCTATTAATTAACTTAGAATGACATGAGCTATTTTCCTTCTTCATGCAACTGTTGTAGGATTTGTGGGTGTAAGTTGCATTCAGGAAAAAGTGATGTTATTTACTTATATCACATAAGAACAGAACTTTCCATTACACTAATATTTAAGGGAAATGTTAAATACAGAACCAGGATGTTTACTGAACACTTTTTCCTTCTATGTTTAGAATTGTTTATCTCCAGAGGAGATATTTACTACCGCTGAGATGAATTTGATGATAAAAAAATTCTTTATTTCCTTTAGCTTTGCCAACCTCTGATTGGAGGTTGGACTTGGTTGCAACTTGGACTTGGGAAGATGTGCGAAATGTTCCTAAGTTCATCCTTCTACAAATGTTCGTGTTCTGTTTTTATAAAGTGGAATTCTATTGAAAAGATCTAAGCATTTTACACAGGCCAAAAATGACCTACAGTATAAAAGCTCTTCAGTGTAGTGTCATTAGCCTTTAGTAGTCCCTGTGTACCCACCTAAACCCCAACAAAAATAAACGAAGTCAAGCCCTTAGAAAAGTTTCATACCAGGCAAATGTTTTACCTACCCTCTGTCCAAAACATGTAAACCACTGTATCTTCTGCCATCTGGTGCTAGACTTCAGGGAGTTTCAATCCCTGTATGTGGGAGAGAAGTGTTCATGCTATAAACAACAACTCAGATGTCAAATGAACGAATGGATGACACACGGTGTGTACTGGGTTACAGTTCAACCTTCAGGTTCTAGCATTATGTGGTAATGCAAAAAGTTCCCTCCTCCTACGTGTCTGCACAATTCATCGGGCTCCACTGCCATATTCTTGCTGCTCAGCTGTTCCAGCACAGCAGAAAAAAGGATCCTTCGGTCTCTCAGCCTGGAAAACGTGATGGCCTTTATTTGTAGTTCCACTCAATTGTTGTGTTGTACAAGGGCAAAACAAACTGCAAAAGTCAAAAAAAAAACAAAATTTGATTCCTTTCCTTTGATAATCAAGGGAAAACGATGTGTTATGGGTTTGCCCCATCTGGTCACTGAAAACTTTCAGGAGGAAAGCATTAATTTAAGAAACAGTAATTCGTGTATTTGTACTGAAATTTACATAGGGGCACAAGCAAAACATAGGGGCTTCTGCATCCACACTCAAGCAACTCACCTGGATAAAGCACAGGGTAGCCCATCTCCAAAGGAGAAATGAAAAACCTATATCCACACCCACCCCATGACCTTCTTGTATAGTGTGTATTTCCTTCTCTGGGGGACCTGGCACTGCTCAGTGGTGGGCTTGTGTCAGAGACGGTTGTGGAGATAACTCAAGGGAAGCCTGTGAAGGCCTTTTCTCAAGAGCAATGTCCCTTATCTCTGATTTCCCTGTCTGTCTCAGCTCCAGCGACTCCAGGTTGCCACTCCCAGGACTAAGGACACCTCAGGACCATTTTTCTCCAAAAGATTTGAGTGTGGTAGGTCCAAGGAGGAATTTTTCTCTCTGGACACTCCATCTGGAAAGAGTGTAAATGGCCCTTTTACATCGACGTTTGCTAGGAGGGGCTTTCCTTTTTGTGACTACAGGAGATTACCATGTTGCCTCTTTAAAAAGAATTAATTGCCAAGAAGAACCATGCAAGCTGACTCCTGCGTGCGGCTGGCAGGCACCATCCTGGTGAACCCGCTACAGCTCCTGCGGCACAACACGGCTAGGAGAGGGCCTTCCGCTCTGCCTTGTGGTGGCTGTCCCTCCCTGCCGCGCTGGGGTGGCCTGTGAAGTCTGCACCACCTTGCTGCCATGCCCACAGACAAGGCCAGCCGCAGCCCCTCCAGGGGTTGGTTGGTCTCCGTGGGGAGCCATCTTGCCCCCCTGCCACCTGCTGGGGCCAGGCCAAGCGTGGGGCTGGGGAGGCGGGGCAAGGCAAAAGAGCAAAGCAAGGGCTCTCGGACAGCACCAGGAATGGATGAATCTGCTGATCACATTACTTCCTTTTCGTGCATTTAATTAGTTATTTCCATCTTCTGATTGATTTATCTCCGCTTCTTTCCATGTACTTTGTATGGCAGCAAGCGCAGTGCTGCCTGTGTGCCCCGGGGGCCGGTGCAGCAGGACGCAGTGGTGCCAGGCCAGAGCTGGCGTACCTCCGGCTGCTGGGGGACAGGGGCAGCCCCCCAGGGCAGCCAGGCAGGGCTCGGCTCAGCTTCCGTCACTTCCCCCAGCACAACCTAAAATACAGCCCAGCATCTTTAGGATGCATGGCAAAACCTCTGGAAATCTCTTTGTCTGCTGCTTCTGCACATGCAGGCTAGCAGAATCTGTTGGTTTTTTAGTGTTTTTGTTTGTTTGTTTGTTTGTTTGTTTGTTTAGGTTTTGTCTCATTTCCTGTGGATTTTGAAAGACAAAGTCTCAGAAAGTCCCCAGGCAAGTGTGTTTCCAGCATGGGAGGAAGAAGCTCAGCAGTGCCTGTCCTGCCTGGCCAGGCTGCTCGCCCGTGCACAAGCTGTGCGGCAAAGCATGAGCGAGGCGCAAGTTTCTAACTGCTGACACCACCCCACTCACCCACAAGGACAAAACTTTTTGCCTTTAAACTCTGCCTCATCCATTTCACTCGTTCTCAAAATGATTTTACAGAGAGCTAGATGTGTGAGCCTGGATAAACATATTTACACCGAACCAGTTGCGTGGGACAGACCGGTGTGCAGGACTGTGCTTACCCTTGCTCGCAGCAGTGAACCACAGCATGTATGTGCTAAATATTTTCAGACTTTGTAATTTCAAGGGAACTGCAATTACAAAAAAAATCTGTAACTGATTTTCCCTGAAAAATTGTGATATGGGTGAAAAAAGAGAAAGCAGAGTGTTTTGCTGATTTTCTTTTTTTAACCTAACACTGCAGCTCACCATCGTAACATTATCTCGGTCAAAACAACATAAGCCTTTTGCAGTACCATTGTAAATAATGTCAAAACCTTAACATACAGTTGTTACCTTGCACAATACAATATTACTGAAAGGCTGGATAAAAAAAGGACAGTGTATATTTATATTGTACCTTGCTGTCCTCTATAAATAACTTAAGTTACTTAACCAAAGCAAATAGTGAGAGGAAAATGAGGTCTTGCTTACAGCATTATTTATTTTGTCACCAGAATTAAGTTTATCAAGTAAAGTTAATAACTGCAATTAAAAGACATCATCTCACTGAATATCAGTGAGAAACAGGAAAAGATAAGTCACACCACACCCAGAAACCACGCTTGCATAGTCACAGAATAACCTGAGTTTCCTGAATAAATGACAGGTGATTTTTTCCAACCTTCAGATAGTCATTTTTGTCCTCCTACTTCTGCCTTAATCAAAAACCACACATGAAAATCTTAATAAAAAATCCACCCTTAAATACTCACCCAGGCTGGACGAGTCTGTCCTCTATGCCCACTGGCAGCGCAGGGGCTCATCTCAGCAGAGGGTCTCCCTCTGTCTCACCTCCTCTGCCCCGCCAAGGATGCTGCAGTGGGTGGGATGCTGTACCACCTGGGCCACCTAGCAGCTCCTCTACTTCTTCTGCTTGGACCATGTCCAGATTCCGCTAACCAGAGGAATATGAATACAAAAGCATATTTGATGTAATTCGATCAATACCCACTTGAGAGTAATCAGGGATGACTTTAACAAATGTCCCCTACTTTTCCCCTGTCTATTAATTACACAAACTCCTCCTCCTCACCCCTTGTCAGTGAGACACGGCGGAAACTAGCCTTTGCGGATGACTTATCTGCACAGATTTCATGTGGCTTGTCATAAGACTGGGTTTGGCAGATTATGCACCAGCTTTTTGCTAAACAGAGTGGTTTATTCTGACTTTGGTCTTTTTTTTTTTTTTTTTTTGTCCAAAGTATAGCATTTCCACAGATATGTTTCAAAAACAAATTCTACCAACTTCAAGATGGTATCTTCCCTCTCTAAACCCTCACTACTGTAAAATCTAAGTTGGAGGTACATCATGATTCATGCAACCTCTTCTTTTCCCACATTAAAATAGTTCTTGTTCCTCAGACACTTTATCTAGGAGTCTCTCACACATGTCTATGTACCTGAGGCTCAAATGCTTGTACGTAAGTCTCAATTGTTTTTTATTTCAGTTCAGGGTGAGTTGTTTCAGATACAGCTCATATTTCCAGCCCCATCTCTCCAAGCAACATGAAAATATTGTCATATTTTTCCACAATGTCACAGGGTACTTCCATCTATTTCAAAAGCGATCACTTCTAGAAAAATTCAGATGGGAAGCAAGCCTGTAGCTGGAGCCAGAACATCAAGCACACCCATCTGATATCCCCAAAGGATGCCTTCAGTTCTGACCACTCTGCTGTCATCCAGGGGCTGGCAGATCTCCATAGCTTCGCTGTGTGCATGGTCTCCCATCTGTTTTGGCGTCCTGATATCTTCATCTCTGTGCTTTCCACTGGCAGAGGCTCGTTGCTGCCTGCCTGTGCCGGCAAGCCACTGTATGTGCTGAGGACCCTGAGTCATCCTGGCAGCACCTGTGGTCAGCACAGCTGCTGTCTTGTAGTGAGAGTGCTGTGACACTGCTGGCTGAGAAAAGTTTCCTTGTGGGCAGATTCCCCTTCCCAGTTCCTCTTTTAGCCATTTTTTACCTCCCCCTCACTCATCACTGCCTCCTCCTGTCTGCTTGGCCAGAAGCCTGCCCGCCTGTGTGCTGTCATCCCCGGTGAAAAAAAGCACAATTGCTTTGTGAAGCTCACAGGACTTCACAGCTCCCATGTAATGAGCTGAAATGTTTGAAAATAGCTAGCAGAGACATTTTTTGTGCCATGTACATTATATATTTTTTTAATTTATTAAGTAACTTGCTGCTGTGCTTGTTTGAAGTATTTGTAAACACGGCTGTAGAGCAATCACAGCATTTTGTCCCCAACTGACCATTGTTCTTCACCAGGCGAAGGACCAAGGACAAAATGTTGCAGACATCCACACTCCTGTTAATGCACTGATGGGGACAAGCCACCATTAGCTGGAAAAATGATGCCATGGATGTGGCTGCCTGCCTCTGCTGTCTGGCAGTGCTTCTCTGCCTCTTTAAGAAACTATCCTATCAAGAGGGAAGAAGTGTTTGATTTTTTCTAGGAGGTTATTTAGGGCTGCCTGTTGCACAATTAAGAAATGTTTCCACCAAGTGATTAGCAGCCTACCCAACTGTAAGTATCTTTTATTCACCTTGCACTTGGGAGCACACACAGCCTTTGTGCTTTATATGGAATTATTTTCACTTTTTTTTGCTGCAGCTGTCAGTGGAAAGCGCTGAAGACATGCTTGTCCTCTGGTAAGAGCCACAGGAAGGCCTCAGGAACAGCTTACCCAGGTGAGCTGTGTCCCTCCACTGCCCCACACAGCCAGACCACCTCAGCTGGGTAAGGCAGGGCTGGCTTACACACCATCTGCATTTCAGAGAATGCAACACGGGTGTACAGCCTTAAATTATCTTGTGCTAGCCAGAACAACCAACCCTACAGCCACCCTGGCACAAGGGTAAGTTTCATTTCTAACTGTAACTAAAAAATGCTACCTAAGGGTCAATGAAAGAAAAAATATTCCTTAGACTTTCCAGGGAAACAATCCAGTCACCTGTAGTCCTCTACAGATTTCTTCGATACCTGCCTCTGCTGAAGAGGCACCTCCTCAGAGGCACACGTGTGCCCTTTCTCCCTCCCCACCTTGGACAGATTGGCAGTGTGCACCTATGCTGTCCCGTAGAGCCAGCAGCCTATGCGGGTCCTTCAAGACCTGCTATGTTCTGCTTAGGTGATCAAGGCCAAAAATGGCATAAGAGCCTGGGAGAATTGTTCTCTTAAGAACCACTTCCTGCCATTACGCTATACTTTTTTTTTTTTTTTTTTGGCTTGAGAAGTCACATAGCTACCATTTGTAAATGTTTCCTCTCTCCTCAATAATTTGCTCCATGTCCTCTCCATTTCATATAAAAGGAAATCCAGATGCGCCTAGTCTTTCCAGTGCCTGTTGAAGGTGGAGAAAAAACACAAGCTTCAGTAGCTTTCATGTGCTAGAGAAATACCCCAGCAATGAGCAAAGTACAGCTCACTCTTCAGAGCTTCATGAGAGATTTGACCCATGTTTCTTTCTACAAGCAAAAAAGAGGAAAGATGCACTTTAGATGAATCAGGTGAATGACCTATACTTGCCTGAGCACTGGAGGCAGTCAGTGACAGCTTTCTCAGTGACCAGTGTCCCTTGGAAGTTCTCAGGTTCAAACCCATTGCTGTGAAGGCTGCATTACTAGCAGAGCAGAGGACGGTCTGTCTACCTAAGCATACTCATTAATTGATTAAAATTGCAAAAAGAGAAGATTAGAGAAAAAATTCTTCTCAAACTTCATGCAAATTTCAGTGCAGTGACTGAAACTGACCTGAGCAGCCATTAAAATTCTTACCACCCCCAAGGGTACCACAAGCCAGGCAGGATGCTGATTATATACTGCAGCTCTTCCCTAAAAAAAGGCCCCAGAAAATCCCACTGCTACGTGTTGTATTTCTGCTTCTTCCGTGAGGGATGTGTCACCTCCACCTGCTTGTAGAAAACCATATAGGTTTACCTGGCTTTGCCTGTCTGCCAGAGGAGCACAGCGGTGCCTTGTGCCGGCAGCTTGAAATCTCTCATTGCCAGCCACCCCTGCAAATCTGAGCGCAGGAGCTATGCCAATGTCTGGGTTAACACTACAAGCCTTGCAACAAAGCTTCCTGGCAGCTCTTCACTTCAAAACTTTTCTTATACTGGAATTGTCGGTGGAACAAAAACCAATACCAAAGATAGAAAATGCTTGAAACCAAAAATACAGAGTAACCAGGGGTATTGTGTGTGGTTGAATAAGGGGAAGTACTTGACCTCATGGTGCCCTGGGTTCCAGATGAGCAGTCCTGAGCCTGTTGAATCAGTATCTGACAGCTTGCTTTTTTGTCAGTGTTTACCCTTGATGTTATGTGTCGCATCTTAAAAAAAATACATATATAACTTCATATAAATATTTGCCTATGGGAATTCGTGACAGTTGCTACAGGTATGCACGACAAACAGTCTGTATCCGTGAGGAGTAAGGTACATTTGATGTAGCACATTGAACATGTACTACTTTCAGCCACATAAACAAAGAAGGAAAAGGTGAACAAACTACTCATTACATGGAGAGAGGAAACAAGGGCACTGGAGTTCAATTTCCGCTACCTACTATTCAGATAGACTACGAATCCTTTCTAGAGGCCTGTCTCTGAATAAGAGAATGTTGTGGATTATTTGTGCATTCCAGACAGATTAATTCAGTTCTTGAGTCTCCCACAAATTTCCCATATTACTTAGACAAATCATATAACCTATCAATGCCTCAGTTTGTTGTTGTTGGTGGTGGTGGTTTTTTTTTTTTTTTTTAGTAGCATTCCTAGTGACACTGCTCTGTATAAAACTGTCATATACTAGATCAGGTGTCTGAGATGTCCTATAGAAGCACACATACCTAATCATGCCTCCTAGTGCTGGTGCAGTGAACAAAAGCCCCTCTCATCTCTTGAAGGTATGGTGTTTCTGTAAAAAATGATGGTCACGGCTGCCTTATGGTCAGCAACTCTAAAAAGAGGTTCGTAATCACAACGCACTTTTTATTTGGCATCACAACAAGCAGTTTCATCACGGACTGACTAAACAGGGATGCAAGATTACCTTAATGGTCTCTTAAGAAATCCCTCATCTCTCCATTTTAGAAAGCTGCAACCATGTATTTTCTCTGAATTTGCATGAGTCCTGGTCCTGTTATTAGAAACAACAGACAAAACTGAGACTTACTGGCAATCGATGTAAATGGACTAAAAGTTAATAAATAAATCACCGTTCAGCATAAGAAAAGTCTCTAGAGTATGCTTGTGTAACTCTTTTTTTGCATCACATGAAATTTATACTGATTTCTATTGCCATGACATTAAGGAAAAAAAAAAAGTTTTGCATAATTTTTATGAAGTCTTGTAAATAAATGTGCAGTCACCGGTTTCACATGATATACTCTGGAAGAAGAGCCTTACTTTTACCAGAAGACTAAGATGAAGGTAAAAATTTGATTCAGCTACTTCAGCCTCAGCTAAATCTCATCTCAGGTCCTCTCAGCTGACTCCAGTAGTTTCGTTTTGAATTTATTATCTAATAATCTAAATTCAAATCTCACTGCTGGAGCAGTGAAAAGGTGTAGAAAAAAATACCTAGACTCTGTGTGGGAATTTGCTACAAGATTCTGAAGACAGTTGTCATGGTCAACAGGGTGCACCAATTTCTGACTTGTGAGCCAGTTATTTTGGTAGCTAGTGCCTAGCCTGCCTGCGATTCTCCGTCATTGGTTTTTCTTAATCCCTGGCAGCACATAACAAAGCCTCCACGAGTGCCAGTAATCAGAAACCCAGCCTAATCGGGCAGAGAGGTTTTTTGGTGCCACAGTACTGTTCTAGAATACCCCGGTGATTAACCCACTGCTCTACCAAGTGTTTACATTTCATCATTTAATGTCAAGAAATAGGAATCTGTTTAAAAGATCTTATCAGATACGGATACAGAAGCAAAGATTTTCTATTGTTGGATACTGATAATAATGCTCGGTAACTGGGATTCAGTAATGCTTCAGATCAAGGCAGAACTGCCTTGAACTTCTGCTCCTCTCTTCAGATGAACCCACAATTTTCATATTCTAAATGCACAAGAAACTGTTAAATGCTTTCTATTGAAAAAAAAAAATTACTCTGCTCTATCTAGCTTATGTAGAAACAGATAAGCTGCTATACAGGAAAAAAAAAATCCTTAAAGCAAGTAATTTAATTGCCTAGCCTAGAATGAGACATCTCCGGGAACTGTAGGTGGAAAAAACTTGCCATACAGAAGACAATGCCAGGTTTTCCTTTGTCTGTTTCTGAGGCCAGGTTTCCACTTTCTGCCTGTGAAATCAGCCTGGATATTGAAATGATTAGAAAAAGCAGGTAGCCAAGATAAAAATGTGTTATAAATGTTAGTCACATCCAGAGTGGTTGAAAAAAAAACCTGTCAGAACACTTCTGAATTAAAAAAGCAGTGTTATCAAAGCAATATTTCACAATATCACATCAATTTTGCCAAAATATTATTTCAGACAAAAAGAGGAGTAGAAATTCCTGACATTATCAGATGATCTGTTTAAATTTTTCATTAAAAAAAAAAACAAAAAACAAAAAAACACTGAAGCTACAGGTGTTTGTTAAAGTGAAATACCTGTGTGAGTCCAAGTTAGGCTAACTGCAGGTCTAGATTTCTTTTGCTGAATTCCTATTTCTTGTCTAGAGTCTTTGGTGACAAGTTAAGCACTCAGGTTTCAAAAAGCTCAAGATCTTTCACAAAAGCAAATCTTCAGCCCCTTTTAATGATTTTCAGTTTCCTTTCTTGAAGATTTTTAACACTTTGATTTCTAAATGGCAAAAGAAACAAAACAATATTTACCATACAATGCTTTTTAGTACATTATTAGATTCCCGTTACAGATTGAGTCAACATTTTCAACTATGGGAAACTAAAACTAAGGATCCATATCCATGCGTACACATCTAATCACCTCTGAAAATGCAAAACTAGCATTTATATCCTTTAAGGAAGATGACAGCATTTATGTAAAAGAATAAAAGTGGTTGTTAAAGGCACATTGGCTAAGACATAGGCACCTGTATTTTCCGATGCCTGAGGAAGGTATCAGGATCCAGAAAATCACTTAAAAGAAGGAAGTACATTTTTTGTTAATTCCTGAGTAAAGAAATGGCAGAGGAAAATACTTTCAGAGAATGCTGAATGGCAACACCTTGCTGCAGCCAAGTAGCATATGGGGGTTTTTATCTTCACCCTGTTGTCCAGGGCCATGGCGTTACTATTCTGCTTGGACTGTGTTACAGATGATGAATAATGAACATTTTAATTTGTGACCTTGCCTTGGCGGGGTCATCCCTACCCAATAGTCACCTCCTTTGCTCTGGGGCACTGTGCTCCACACTGTGGTTGTCGTTGGCTCAAAGTGGTGTGGATATGCTGCCAAGTCATTGGGAACCATTGAAATAACTCACCTGTAGGTAACTTGCTTATGCAGTAGACACAGGATTTCATTTTTATTGGTCTTAACTTCCTATTTGTCCGATCCACTGCATCATTTCAAGTTTCATTGCAGATGTTTTAGGTTTGCTAAGGTCCTAGTTCAGACAATACCTAGAACTGAGGGCATGACAGGATTGTCACAGTGTAAGTAATATTCAAAAGCATTTCAAAGGCTTGGTAAGTACAGACAATATAACTGAATTAAAGTTTGATTTTCTAGGTTGCAGTGACCAGAGATCTCCTGTTTCTGACTTTCACTTAATTGACCACAGCAATACCTTTTCTGCTGACAGAACTTATTTCTCCATTTCTCTGCAAACAAAAGTTTGCTATGATTCTCTAGGCATGAGTCACTGGATTTTCTGTTAAGATATACTACACCACTGTAATATGCAGAAGCACCTCTAAGCTATCTTCACCTTGATTTTGCAATAGTGAGACAAGTCCATGGCCAGTCTTGGGGAAGAAGTGTTTAAGATAGAGCAATGCTGACGTGGCCAGTGAAGTGTAAACACATTCCCAAATTCCCCTGTGTCACCTTTGAAAAGACCCCTCCATCACACTAACCCCATAATGTCCTCATCAGATGTACCCTGTGGCTCATGAAGCCCACCTGCTGCCTTTTCTGTTGTGGTTCCTCAGTGCAAAACCGAGGAGCATGGACTAAAGAAACAGCTCGACCTACAGAGCTAGTTATACAGGTAGAAAGACCTGCAAGCACACAGAGATGCCACCCTTCACAAGGCTGGCCTTCCATTTTATCACTAGAGCTGCAAATCCATGACTGGCTGTAGCAAGAGATGTAAGTCAGCCACACCTCGAAACATGGCAGATTGATAAAGCTCACAAGGGTCAATATGGATTTACTAAGTGAGATAAAATATATATTAAAAAAAAAAAAAAAGCTACTTTTTGGTTTACTCATGCCCACAGAAGTACAGTAAACAAACATATGGACAACTAGCCCTCTTTGACCTACCTTTCAGGACACAAGCCTGCCTTTTGCATTGTGAAGCCATGCAGAAGTGTCCTTGGTCACTGTTTGCTAAAGCACACACACAGAGGATCCCAAGAAAGACAGAAAAGAGGCCATCAGCTGTTCAGTGGGGCCTCACTAACAGATGCCATGTCCAGCAGGTCCCTTGCCCTGTTGGCCATGCTGGATGAACTCCCCATCAACTCAGGACTATCACCAGCAAGTATGGTCAAACAGCAGCTGTGGCAAACCTCCCCAGCACGACTGTGTCTCCCATGAGCTGACAGCTAGCTCCTGCTGGCATGATGTTTGGAGCTCCTGTTCTGTGCCAATCCACTACTTCCACATGTCCTTTCAGAGATGCTTAAGAGAGGTCAGATGTGTCCAGGCTGCTCCTAGGGTAGCAGAAATGCTGAGGGCTAACAGCCCACTTGGGTGCTCTTCCCAGTGCATCCAAGGGCAAGCCCTTCCCAATGGATCATGGAAGGAAAGCTCAAACCCAGGTAGATATGCTAACTATTTCACTTCTGTGATTTCTAGAGGGTCCACTGAGACTGAGGAGGAGGGAGAAAAGAGTGGGAAGCAGCAGAGGGAACACTAAGGTCAGAGAAAGGAGGAGGAGGAGGTGCTCTGTGGTGGAGCATATCTATACTGCAGCCCATGGAGGACTCACAGTGGAACAGAGGAAGAGTGTGAGGAGGAAGGAGCAGCAGAGAGCACTCTGTGTACTGACCATGCTCCCCTGCCTGCCTTGCACCACTTGGAGGGGGTAGAAGAGTCTGGAGTGAAGGAGTAAAGTTGGGAAAGGGGGTGGAAAGGTGTTGTTTTAATGTTTGTCTTCTTGTTTCTCACTATTCAAATCTATTTTAATTGGCAATAAGTTAAATTGATTTTCCCTAAGTTGAGTCTGTTTTGCCTGCAACAGTAACTGGTAAGCAATCTCCCTGTCTTTATCTCAGCCCATGAGCTTTCTCACCCTATTTTCTCTCTGTCCTGCTGGGGAAAGGAGATGGCAGGGAGGGGAACAGCAGGTTATGAGCAAGCTACTGGGTGGGCATTTAGCTGTTAGCCAACGTTAACTCAGCACAGTCCTCTCTTGGTATCTGTGGTCTTCTCTTTTGGGGGGGGTAGAGAGATGCTACTTTTGGTTTACCCTTTCTCTCCCAGCCAACAGCATGGCTGGGCACAGCCACAGACTGACTGGTACTCCACATCTGGGACTTCCAGCATTATCTGAAGCTGAGCCAAGAATGCCTCCCCTCCAGCACAGAATGGCCTTCTCAGCCTTCATTATAATTAGGATGGGTCTAGTACGAGAGGGCAGATAAGGACTTACTAGCTCAGGCTCAGTGCTGACCAAGCTGTCCTGTTCAGGCTGGTTTTGTGAAGAGCTGCTGTGCAAAACTCTGCCCTGCACAGCACCCCACAGCCCTCATCATCTGGGGTATCCCAACTACCAATACACAGATTAATCAAGATTGCTTATATAGCCAATAACCCTGTCAAGATAGGTTATCCTGACTCACTGGCCTGTCCACATGAATTTGTCCATGAAACGACTGATCGATCCCATAAAAATAATAACGTGTTAGTATGGATTACAGCAGCATAAGAATGCACAAGTGGCCTTTTGTTACTAAATACGGCCATCTAGTGGCTACTTCTTGTTTGCTGCCTACAAATTTCAAAGCAGAACAGTGCTGCTGTTCTTTACTGCTGATGAGTAAAGAGACAGAGAGAAAGAGGATGGAAAAGCAAGAAAATCCCTCTCGTCCTTGTTCAGTGCATAAGCATTAGCCTTGAGGTCTGACGTGAAGAGGCCACTTGGCCATCTCAACTTTTGGCTACGGGTAGTCTTTCTAAAAACATGGTAAGGTATGGGCACTGACCTCCTACTGATACCAGATGCTCAATTCCTGTCAGAAACTGCAACATATATATTGCTCCTTATACTAATCCAGTGTTTATGTGCTTACATACCTATAGAAATCCCATACCCAAAGAACTTCTGGGTGTACTTTTGGCCTCTTTTTCTGTAGAAATGTATCTACACATAATAGCACACGGGTTTATTTCCTAAATAAAATATTTTGCAACTTATTTTCTAAATAAAATCTTAGGTTATTTTAGCATTTCTTCTCTGGGTCAGAGAAATGCTGATTCAAGAGTCTTAAAGAAATGCATGAAAACTGAAACAAAAAGGAAGAGCACACATATGTAAGATTTTATTTTATATAAATTGGCTCATGGATCAGGCATATTCACCCTTCGCTTTTCAGCCCAGGGCATCGTGATGAGCTGTGAGAGAGTACTTAAGCTAAAGTAGTACAAGAAAAGTAAAAGCCAAGATGGGAGTAAGGTTGTTGAGGCAGGATTAGCTCCTAACAAGAGGACTCAAGAGACAAACACTAATATAAACCAGTATAAAACCCTAAGAAGTAAAGCAGAGAGTCAAAAGATATGGTGGGTGATCAACATGAAGCATCAGCCTGTTCCAAGGACTGATGGAGGCTGCCCCTTCCCCTCAGCACTGAAGGGAACCTGTGCCAGGTATCACACAATTTCTTTTAGCTGCGTGGCATGTCGCAGTTGAAGACATTTTCCAGGCTGCATGAGGCAAGAAAGTGGCCTAAACTGTTGCCTGGCTGGTGCTAATTTCTTATCTTAGGCGCATGTTGTGTGTGAGGCTGGGCTTGCCAACAGCCATTCAAAAGCACTGAGGATGCCAGGGGAGAGAACTGCCCTACCTACACCTGTTAGACCATGGACCCAGGAGATCGCACTCCGCCAGGAACATGGAGGCTCGCCGCTGCCTGGCCAGAGACAGCTACCAGACATCCAGCTACCACATGGCTCTGCGACAGCAGTTTTCTGGCCTGATCCCTTCTGCAGCTTAGCACTTCACAGAAAAAAAAGCAAATTTAACAGCTCTGCTGACTGCCTTCTGGCCCGCACAAACCATCCAGCCTGGGAGAAGTTCTGAAACTCCTGATGGCTGAAAGCTAAGGGGCGTCCACCAGCGCAGCGTTTGCTCTGCATTTGCCTCAATTATGAGGCGGGCCCGGCTGGAGCGGCCCTACCCGGCGCGGAGGAGACCCTCGGCCCTGCCGGCCCTCTCCGNATCTTCTGCCAGGCCCGGCCCTTCTGCCGGGACGGCAACTTTCTTGTACCTTGAAGGAAGGGTTTCCTGACCAGAGCAAGCAGTCACGTCCTCGGTCTAGAGGCAGGCAGGAGCTGTGCTGCCTCCCTCTCTGCCGCGGCACGGTTTGGTATCACGGGCATCTAGCCACCTCAGGCATCTTCTGGATTTTGCGAGCAGCCACTCCTGATTTTTTTTTTATCTCTGGGGTCTCACTTTTTCACCAGAAGCACCCTGTCTTTATCACTTAAAAAGAAACACTTACAAAATGAGAGCAATTCTCTAATATGGAAAAAAAC
>VXAL01019247.1:175283-255021 GCA_013399475.1 Chauna torquata
CTGTGCTGCCTCCCTCTCTGCCGCGGCACGGTTTGGTATCACGGGCATCTAGCCACCTCAGGCATCTTCTGGATTTTGCGAGCAGCCACTCCTGATTTTTTTTTTATCTCTGGGGTCTCACTTTTTCACCAGAAGCACCCTGTCTTTATCACTTAAAAAGAAACACTTACAAAATGAGAGCAATTATCTCATATGGAAAAAAGCGTGTCATTTTGCACGGCAAAAATCTCGCAATTTAGTAACTATCTCAGCAAAGGCTGAAAGGGGCACTTGCTTAGTCTGTGGCCACACAAGTGCCTCCCCACACTGGCCTGGGGTTACTGTGTGCCTTCCTGCTTGCCCAAACTCATTATTTCTCTAGTAAACATAATCATCAGAATTAAGGTTGTTCGAGACAGTCTCCTAAGGCAGGAGAGGCCTTCTGTGAAGAAAAGTAATTTGGATGACTTTGGTGAATGACTGATTTTACCCTATTAGGGAATTAGGTGGAGTACTATGGGTTTAGCAGAGACCATGGTTTTTCATGCAGTGTAAGCCCTCAGGCTCTCTGTCAAATGTTTCTTAAGGTAAAGGAACTAATCCAGATTTTTTGCCATATTCCAGTTTGGGTGCCTAAATCAGCCCAGTAGATGTTCCCCTGCAGGTTCAGATTGCTGCTAATGCAACAGACGAGTGCTTTCCAAGCAGTCATGCACTGCTGTGATATACTCTAAGTCAGCTCCTTTATTAGAAACCGAGGAGTGCAGAGAGGTGAGAAATTAATTACTGTACAAAGTGATGATATTGGATTCTTTTGAAAGAAAGCTGTTACAGCGGACACATTTCTGTAATTCCTTTTCCAAGAAATGTGCCAGTACAAAGTAATCTCGGTGCTGAATGCAGGCCAACCCCGTTCTTTCCCTGAGTCTGGTGCGACTCCAGAGTCACCGCAGTGGAGTGAGACTGACAGAAAAGAGGTGATCAAACAGTATTTCAGTGCAGAATTGCAACTTTTAATAATCCTTTTGATCGTGTTCTCCTTCCGCCGCATAGGCTGAGGCCGTGTGCTGTGAATACAGCTTCAGCAAAGGAAGACAGAAACTAATCTCAGATTGTTCAGCCACTTTATCTTTTCCTCCGTGCGCGAACGTGCCTAACCAATTTGAGCAGACAGCAGCTTCCATCAAGTACATAGTCACGGGTAATTCCCTCGGTGCAAAACACTTAGCAGTTGGAGAGTTTTACATGATTTATGGTTTTCTGTGCACGCAAGGAGGCAGGCAGGGCAGATTGGCAGGGGCAGTCTGGTTGAAACCACCCCAGTTTGGGTGGAGCAGGCTTCACACAGCTCCAGCTGACAGTTTCACTCTGTCACCAGGCCAGGGGAAGCAAATTAAACTGCTTGGAGTTGCTACAATTAGACATTAATCTCTGCCTCGCTGCTGATTAACTCCTTAATGTCACCCTGCCCACCAAACAATTTGTTACTCAGCCATAAACATGAATCTCTAGCAGTTTACTGCTCTTCCTGCAAGTGTGCAAGCAGCAACTCTTCCCAAATCCACGGCTTTTGTTGTGGATTTAGCACAAATTGTACCATCTCCTCAGCCCCAGGCCTACCCGCCATCAGGGCTAACAGAATGCTGGCCAGGGCAGGTGCTGCAGCTGGACAAAATGCCTGCTGCAGGAGAAAAAGCATTTAAGAATGCATCTGAGTGTAATTGAAGCTCCTGTGATGGTTCTTAAAGTGCTTTTTAGAAAAAAGGCAGTGCCTGTCAGAGTACTGATGACAATCCATGTTTCCTTTGTCTCTTCAGGAGGCCTGAAGCTGATTCCCTGAGCAACAGATAATCAGAATGCGGCTATAACATTGTTAAGCTTTTCGGTAACTGGATGGGAGCCAGAATGTATCCATACAAGCTGAAATTATATGGTTACACATGATTAATGCTGGTCTTGCATTGGTTAGCAAGGAATCACATAGGTAACTACTTTACCCCTAACTCAGAGGGCATGACCTGTCAAGTATTTTTGTCCATTACTGTAATATCTATAGTCCTTAAGTTTTTCAGTATATTTATGCTTGCAGTTTCCTCATATTCTCTTCCCTCCTTCAGTATTGGGCTTGAGGATGGAGATATTGAAAAGAGGCAATGAAATAGTGTGGCATCAGAATGAAGTGCACAGATCCAGAGCAGCAAGCTCCTGCTTGGCTGCTGTCTGTTCCTGGAGGTTTCTAGATGACACAGGTGCCTTGCTATTTAGCAGACACCAGCAAGTTGGGTAATCACAAGGCCATGGGAGCCCTGGGTTCAGCTGCATTCCATAAAAACATGGCTGTAGCCTCTCCTCTTTCCTCAGATGAAGACTTATAGCTTCACATCTCACGGGGCTAGAGGCAGCACAGTGGTGAAGATGCTCATGTGGTAGAGAAGGGAGAAGACACAGGGAACTGGATTGTGGCCCCCTCTGTTTGTGACCATGAACATATGTCCATGGTCACAAGTATGTAATGGTTCTTAAACATATAGCCAGTACTTTGAGACAAGGCAGAATCTCAGGTCTCCCCTCAAGTAATGTGTTCTCATTTCTGAGCTCAGGGCAATGATCTCAATCTCTTGTCTTGCTCTTTGATTTACCTTTTCTTCTGCAGTGTCACACCTCAGGGAGGGAGGGTAAGCGCCACTGGGCAGAGGGGAGCAGTGGGGGTTACAGGGTTTGAGCTCCCCAGGCAGCAGGGGTGATTGCAGATGACTTTCCATGTTGGGAGCCAGCAGCTCTCCCCCCTGCTGAATTAATAAATGCAAGGAGGTTACCAACTCCCAGTGTCAGAATGACCACCACTAGGAAGTCTGTGTTAATGGAGATGCTAATTTATAGGTCCCACATGTATAAAAATGCATTTCTCAGCCATAAAGTTTATCTAACGCTCCAACAAAGGTAATTCTTAATAATTGTTCTTGCCTTCAAACACTTCATATCTTGCATCCTTTAAAGTATAGCTGTCCTTTACAGATTTACCCAAAGCGACTTCCCAAGGTGACACAGGGCATGAAAGGCAGGCAAAACAATGAACTTTTCTTTTTCTCGGTCCTTTGAAGCCTAGGCTAGTTGGCCTCTCTTCTCGTAATTTTCCGAGGACAGAATAATATGTATTTCAAGACCATGACGCCCCTTGCTCAGTGCATTGCTGAGGGTTTGGAACGGCGCAGTGCAGCAGTCAGGACACACCAGGCACTGAGGATGGGCACGGGGAGCACCTTGGCTGTGCTGGGGGCAGAACTGCATCAATAGGTACTGGAAGTGATGCAAACCAACTCTGCAGCCTTAGTGGGCATTTCATCAGCCTTCTCCCAATATCCTGGTTAGTGTCTTTGAATTGTGCTTCCTTCTCAACTAATTCTAATTTTTACTTTTGTTTTTTTCACCTTAGTGACACTGAATTACATCAGCCACTTTTCTTCCTCTGGCAATTAGTGCAGCTTAGTCACTCCGATTGAGCATGACACCCTACCAGCACCTAAAGAACCCTGCTCATTAGCAACACCAATCCGACCACATCACTGTCCGCATGTTGGTTCCCTTACTGGTCACTCCCCCCACACACACTCATATGCAGCACCTTCTGCATCAGCAGATTTGGAAAATCAAACCTTCCCTTCCGTTGTCTGCTGAAGAAAAGCGGGTTGCTGAGTGGATCTGTAGCTTCCGCTCCCACCCCACCCCAATATCTTAATGGCTGTAAACACATAGACAGTGCCACCGCAGTGTGACACTGAAGAGGGAAATGGTGATGCCACCTGTTGCACCCATGTGCAGACCTTGTAAGCAAAGTGGACGCATGCCCACCAAGTAGCGAATGATGACAAAACTTGGCCAGTCCATTAAATGCTTCGCTGTTAACAACTTGAAGCCAGAACTGAGAAACTGAGCTTTGGTTTCAATCTGAGGTTCTTCCAATTTTGAGCAGAGAAAAATGTTTCAGAGGGTACATGGAGGAGTGGATTTCAATACATTTTTCTGTCCAAACAGTCAGCCGAAACATCAAAGCTCTGTATGTGTGGTCTGCTTCTGGCTGAATCAGCTGAGGTTTTGCCGCAGGCTTGAGCGTGGACAACATGAGACCCGGTTAAGATGTGTTACTCACAATATATTTGCAGTTTTTAGCACTCTGGGAACCTTCACCCTCCTTGCTCATGGTATGCACATTTAAAAACCCTCAGGTCATGGAACCTGCAGCCTGGGCACAGGCAGCTACAACCACCTGTTACTGCTGGAGGCAGAGAAGCCAGTAACTGTCGCTGCAACATATTCTCCACCTCTTCCTGTACAGGGTAAGAAGTGATTTTTTTTTCACGTACAAGGAATCAAACCTAACCTACACAGCTATGAAATCTGAACTATTTACCAAACTTACTCTTTAAATTCAAACTCGTCATACCATAAAGTCTCCTACATCCCTTATAAAATCTCACTGTAACCTATTTTGGGCATATGTCCATGGGAAAGAGGTAAAACTTCTAAGACCATCAGACTATCTATACTGACATTGACAGCTCTTCCTTCCAATACTTTTATTGCCACAATGTTCAGCCAGCTCTGCCCACTGAGGGAACTAACTAAGGGCACACGCTTACTGTTTACCAGGTAATCCGTAACAAGGATTACAACCTCCTTACTACAAAAACTAAGTCTCTAGAACTGAAATAAAGAGAAGTCAGTATAGCTACTAATAATACAGAAAGCTAAGGTTGCTTTCTAAGTCAAATAACTGAGAAAAGTATAACTGCAAAAAATTAACCAGCCAGCGTATCAAAAGCTAAGTGGTGGACAGCATCTGGGCTTTAATTGGGAGGACTTAGTGATCAATTTTAAATGTTATTATAAGCTTATGTAACAAATTATTACTTGTCCTATGTAATAAATAACTTCTTCCTTGCACAGTGCTGTTAAAAATGTGAGCTCCTTCCTCCTAGCCACACACAAATGCTTGCATTGGTGTCATTGTTTGACAAGCAAGTGGAGATGTAAAGAAACTGAGTGAAATGTCCAAAGCCCATCATCAACAGCTCAAGGTTTGCTTTAGAAGCTACTATCCTGGCTATCTTATTCAGTCTGACAAAGCAGGCTGCCTTTTCTAGAGCAGTTTGAAACAGGTAAAATCCTTGGGACTCTTGTGAGATATTTTTAAGAGAGCTATTGAAGGTCCTAACACTTTTCTATGTGGGAGATAACTTGCCTGCTACTAGAAAATTAATAAATGAGTCCATTATGCTTTCTGATTAAAAAACACACCCATCCACAACTAATCATTGTTCACTTGGATTTGTTTAGGATAAACTTCAAAGAACTCTAAGGCATGATATGTCACAGCTGAACTTGTGATATGCTTTGAGTGAAAAGGCATTGATAGTAGTGATTATCTTTTGACTATTTTGTGCCATGAAAGGAAGATCTACAAAAAGTGGAATAGGCATTTAGATATCTATTAGAGCTGCAGAAGGTTCCCTTAGAAGCCTGTTTAACAACAAATTTGCACATGAAGGTTGTTTGTAGAGATATCAACCAGTGACAGTGCCAACATGTACTGGTAGCGTTTCTGAGTGCTGCAGTTAATTCTTCCTGGTTTGTGGACTGTCCGTTGCTTACTTCAATATGCATGGCGGGATGGACTGAGTTTTGTTTTTTCCTTTTTTGGGGGTGGATGGTAAACTCCAGCCATATGACTAGACTTAGTCTTTTCTCTAGATCTGCATGGTAAAGGTCAAGCTCAGCAGGGTATAAAGCGAAGAACTGAAGTAAAGAGCTCCTGTGCTCCAGTCTAAGATGAGACTGTGACTGTAGGTTTAACTTAGTTAAGTGAAGGGGGGTTGACTTCATAAGACAGGATCATGTCATCCCTCCAGGGGGGAGATGTTAATGAACCTCTTTACACATTAGTTTATTGGGGTAGAGAAGCAGATATGAACCCATCGTTTGAACTGTCTTCCATAAAATGGATTCAGAGGGGATTTTGCCATTCACTTTCACTAGGAGCAGGCTTACAAGAAGCTGCAGGGGTCACAAATATAGAAAATTTTGCATGCAGAAACACTGTAGTTAGCAGTGATCTCACATCTCATCTGGAAAAGTGATCTCACACTTTTGACAAACTATAAAGGCTGAGTTTGGCAATACTGACATTGTATTCATGAAAAAGAACATTCATGGCTGTATCATTCAAGAAGCAAGACTGTAGTGATAACAGCCTTAAAATCTGAGGTTATTGAAAATGATACACAAACTAACAGAAACTGAGATAGACGTATAGATCAGTTAAACTATCTTAGACACCTGCACCAAAGTTGCTCAGGCTGGGCTCCCTTCATCCCTGAACGCACAAGGAGACAATTTTCATCTTAGATTACCAACTATAAAAGTGTCAATTGTAAAAGGAGGATGAACTGCAGCTGTCTAAATTTTTGTCCCATAGATCCATTTCAGACATCTGTTCTTAACTTTCCTTATTTTCACATTTCCTGCAAACTTATTTCATGTGAAATGCACCCAATTGTCAAATGTGGTGAAAGACACAATCCTGGTTTCATTTTCCAACAGGTACAGCGTAAGAAACAACAATGCAAGCTTCTCCAGTGCTGCCGAATTAATGTGATTCAGCTCTTGATTTAAAAATGGAGAAAGGTTAGTTCAGTTCAATCAATCCTTCCTGCTGATGCTGCCAGTCAACTAGCTCCATTTGCTTTTGGGGACTAGTAGAAAATAATTTTAATTTTGGCTCTCTGCTTGAAAGGAGAATTTTTCTAAAATGATAGAATCCCTAAATCAAATACAGATCTGTTGCACTCAGTGTGTGACTTGGAATATTAATATAGACAAATGGTCACGTTTTTGCTTGGTTAGTTTGGGTTATTTGTTGCATGTGCCAAGAAAGCCAGATGATCCTGAGCTCCTGTAGATAACTTAAGTGTCAATTTGAAAATATCTTGACCTTTTATGTGCTGTTGTATCTTTACTTTTCGCCCAGAGTGCAATGGATTATTACTTTGCAACCAGAGAAAGCATTAATGGAGAATTATCTGTACATTCAGGCTACATAGAAGTGCTTTATATTGTCATTTTATATGGATGTTTCTAAAGGAAGTCTGTGGGATGTTGAAGAAGCAGGCAGAGAACTAAGTGTAGTTTGAAAAATAAATCACATCCATGTACCCCGAAAGAACGGCTTGCTGAAGACCTTGATGAAAACATGGTAGGGCCCAGCTAGAGAAGCTCTCAGAGGCATTTTGTATTGCAAGGACAGGGGCTTCCTCTGGGTCCAGGGATAGCAGAAAAAGTGAATCCCACCTACTTTTTTCTTCTTTCCTGTTCTGACAACACTGCAATTGCAGAAGTACTTTCTAATTCATGTCACTGTTAATCGACAAAGATAAATAATGTAAAGTAGAGGAAAGTAGAGACTTGGTGGGAAAAAGTCTGAAAGAATCCAACTGACTGTGCCTGAAACAAATTAGGGAACAATAACACAAATCGTTCTGAGGGAGATCAGTGCAGGTATAACCTGTGGCAGGAGACAATGACAAATAAGAAAGGGGAGCAGCAAGAAATGAAATCAGAACAGGATCCTTCTCCGTAGCTTTGAAAGACTGCCACGGCCATTGCCAGGTTCTGGAAAAGCAAGAGGTCTTGTGTCTCATTGTTATGAGGCAAGGTTGATCTTTCCAATATTGACAAATGAGAAGACTTGAAAACCGAACAGCTTCTAACGTGAACAAAAATGTTTGTGGCTTAAGCGATTTCAGTTTAGAACACGGATTGCTATGTGTTTGTGCTGAAACTCAGTCAAGGTTGATCTATGTTTAAAAAGAAACAACAAGAAATTAGCTGTTCATGATACAGCCCTATGACACCTGGGGTAAGGGACAAACTTTCAGTCTGTTACTTCCATATTTCCACCTGGAGGCTCCCTGATAATGAGATTTGCCTTCCAAGGAAAAGAGTTATTTGTACCACAGCTCACATATAACATAAACCTACACCAAATGTATCACTGTTTGCATAGCCTCTGGTTAGTGAAATTGTAAATTTACACACCTACTCACACCAGAACTGTGTTTCATGGTTTGTTTTGCTTGTTTATTTACCAGTCCCAGCAAACTGCGTAATTGATACAGCCCTGTCATTCATTATTCCCTGTTTTATTAGTAGGAAATACAAAAGATACATATACAACAAATACATAATGCCAGCTATGGGATATAAAACTCTCATTAACCCGAACAAAGTTAAAAGAAAACTTGATTAAGCAAATCCATTCCTCAAGTTTGCATGTGTTTCTAAAATTGCTACCAAATCTCAAAGCTGCTAGTTCTGTCAGAAGCACTAAAATCCGTCGTGGCTCCAACAGCTGCTGTCTGGATGCTGTTAGTCTCTGTGTTCACACTTACACAAACATTAGGACCTTGCTTTTGTTTAATACAGGACATAGTAATCTTTGGGGGAAAAAAAAAAACAGAGTAAGTATAATTTGTTTTCTGGTTGCTTAATGAGGCTTTTGAGATCTCTCAGCTACCTGGCATCTCTGGAAGTGAAGGCAGGGCTTTTTCCTGTGCACGCTGCTGTCTGTTACACAGATCAGTCCCTGACCTGGACAGTGACAACGTGAGTTTTTTCCTTGCTCTGTACTGGCCTTGTTAGGCTCCTTTGTTGAGGGCTTTCTCTGAGCTGAGCCCCACTGAGCCTGAACCAACACCCTGGTGATTCATCATCCCCTCTGTGCAACAGTAACCTGCTGCTCAGCTGCTAGAACAAATTAACTTCAGCAGAGGCAGCACCAAGGCACCTGAGCCAATCGCTTCCATGCTGTAAACTGGGAGGAGAATCACAACGCCAGCACTGCTGCTGATCAGAGTTATCCTTGTGCCTTTGATGCAACGCAGTAACCCCTGTAATGACAATGAATGGAGGGGAGGTGCCACTGCTGCAGGTGACAGAAAGGTAGACTTTGAAGCCTCTAATGTACAAACTTGAACTTTCAACCGGGCCTGTAAAAACAGAAAGAAAAAAATAGTGCTGTTGTTTTCTGCTGGAACATATGCAAGTCCCAAAGAGTTTGCAGGCAGTTCTGAATCAGCAACAAAAGTTATTGAAAATATTCTGAGTATTTTGAATGTGCATCTACTGAAGTTCTGTTGTACTGTCACAGTTGCTCTTCCTCTAAAGCATGGGAAAGTACATAAAGAACAGTATTGCTTCACCTGCTTCAATCACTGTGGCATCTGACATGAGCAAATTGGAGTTTGGGGACACAGAGGAGCAAGAGGAAGAAAAACAGCTTCTTCATTTCTTTCCAGATCAGGGTGGTGATGTTGCCTTGGGTGTTGCCTTTGAGGTGTGGCTGCGTTGGCATCCTGAAGAACAACAGGCTCAGATTGTTTGCCAGTTTTAGCAATCAATTATAGCTAAATGCAAAAACATCTACAGATTCTATGTACTTTCCAAGTATTCATCCTCCCAATGGCTCTACAAGATGCTGTTCTCCCTATTTTACGTGGAAGCGGATGCTAGGAGGAGGTAAGTGGCACTGGAGGATTACAGCGCTCTGTTCCCACGCTCCCTGGATTATTGTCTGTGCTTTTCTGTTCATCCTTCATATCCACACTTGTAGGCAAAACTGAGGTTCCCACCCATGAAAACTGCAACTAAGCTCAACCCCCTGTAGGTTTTCTTTCCTCCCAACCCTTCACATACAACAAACTGCTGAAAGATGAAGACTTTCCTGAAGCAAATAATAACATTGAAACTCAGTTTGTGCATGCAGGTCACTAAAATCTTGCCCTGCAGTACTCCAAAATGGATCACTAACTGCAGCAGTAACAAGATGTAACTGATAAATAACATTGAGAGCAATCAATTGCAGTACTTGAAATACTGGCATTTCACATCAGGATTAGCAGCCATTTCCAGCTCTCCTTGAGCTGCTTCCTTATTATCACCTCATTCTTAACAAATGCTCTCAGTATGGCCTTCTCCTCCTCTTCCTCCTCCTCCACACCACTCGCTCCTTCTGAAGCTCACTTACTGAGCTAAGCATTCACAGTCACTCTGCATTTCTTAAAAAAAGGTAACCCCTAATCCTTTTTTGATTTTGTGTGTGAATTCAGGGTTTCCTTTTCCTAGCACACCTAGGGAAAGCCTTCTTTGGACTATGGAAGAATGAGCTATCCTAAATTTCTGCTATCAAAAGACTTCAAGAATAATGAGATGAGAGTGGATAAAAATGTGGGTTAATATTAACTTGTTGAAGTGGAATACAGAATCTTGTCTTGAACATGTGTGTTTGTCCTTTGCCCCCACCTCCTCCTTGACCGATGGCTGAAAGATTTCCAATTAGTGCAGCTGCTGGTCATTCTGTTGACCTTTTAGTCCAGGATAGCTTGGAAAAGCTTTAGCACTAATAACTGCTGAAGAGCTATGAGCAGAAAGCTTTGTGTGTTTTACGTGAGACGTGGCTGCTTGTTTATGCTGCAATAAAAGCTCTTACTAAATCAGTAAAATTTCAGCATAAATCATTTGCTAATTATATAATTATCTTCCCTTTGTTTGTAATCCATCTTGTACTACACAGAGAGCAAAGGAATGTCATAGATGCCACCCTGGATTGAAGCAGAAGCCAATACTTTACAATATATTATCCTCAGTAATACCAACTGCATTGGTCATAAAATGGTAGTTGGTTGTGCTGCAACTTCTCCCATACTGAAGAAAGAGGCAGACTCTTATTCACCTTTGTCTCTGGGTCCAGTGGTGCTTCCCCTGCAGTCTTGTAATAAGACTTTTCCTCAGGTAGGCCTAAGGAGGTTGACCTGCTAAGTCTCCTCTTCGAGGTGAGCAGTGGGGTCAGAGCTGGCCAAGTGCAGTGAGCTCGGGGCCAGGCACCGTGTTCCTCCAGAGCAGGAGCGGGCTGAGGAGGGGGTCTGAACCTGCCTTTTGTGCAGGTCTCTTTGTGTCTTTTTGATCCCCAGTCCATCCCGCCTGCCACCTGGAGGTGCTCAGAGAGGTTTTGAGTCTCCCCCGCTTCCCTCCCGTGTTCAATGGGGCTCTCTCTAAATCCGGACTTGCACTGCAGAGACGTACCAGTGGGCATGAGAGGTCTCACCTGCCAGCCACACACCAGGATGTGGTGCCTCTATAGCTTTGCTCAGGCAGGCAAGGACACACAGGATTTTAATGGGCTGTACGAAAAAGCCATGCCTGAATATTTGGCAGATATATGCATAAATATTCAAGTAGCAAAGGAAGAGGACATAATTACAGAAAATCCCAAATTTTAAAGCCAGAAGTGTCTACGTAACTCTCCATGGTGCCTCTGGCCCTTACATCCAGTACTGGTTCTTACCCAGGTTTTAGCTCAGCTTCTGCCCTATACTTAAAACCTGTTATTTGTATTTCCATCAACTTTGAGTCCATGCTGACCATGGACACAGCTGGGGTGTCAGTTTGAGCATGGCTTCACTTTAAGGCAGGATCTAATCTATCCAAATAGGCTGAAGCCCCAGTTACAGAGCTTGAGTTTTGGTATGTCTACTCAAATGGTCAGGGCATTCACCGTTGCCATCAGAATGGATAGTTTCTCTACATCTTAATTTCATTACATCTAAATGCAGGAATATTGCTTCCCCCCCCCCCCCCCATTTATTCACATTTCTTTTTTTCCTGTAGAGAACTTGAATTTCCTTAATGAAAAATAACTTCTGGTTAATACCCCTGTTCCCAAACATTTCACTAAATCTTTCAATAACTCAAAACTTTCATAAACTTCATTCACAAAAAAAATCCATTTTTGGCAGTAGCCAGTCAAGACATTTCTTTAATTTTTGTTCCAATATTTTGATACTTACACTTGTTGTGAGATAGACTTTTAAAAAGCTAAAGGAAAAATGATTTAAAAATATAAATGGAGGAATTACTAAGGTTATTTTGATAAAGTGAAAGTCCTTTTGTTCTGAATAGACTCAAAAATTCATCTCATTAAACACTATTTTTGCTGTTTCACATGAATAAAAATAATATCAAGATAAAGTGCTGAAGTCTTCAGATGAAGTACTACAGTTTGTCCTAATTATTTTCAGTTGAAAGACTTTATTAAACCAAACTGGTTTATAAAAGATGTTTTGATTTTTTTTTTTTTCCCCAAACCTTCTTTTTCCGGTGGGAAAGCTTTCCTTGTGAAAATTTTTCACAATTTCCATTTTAATGGCTATCCAGGCTCTTACCAGCTGCAAAAACAAACAAGAAAACTGCAGTGTATAGAAATAAAACCAGGCAGGTAAAGGGTTCAATGGAAGCCCATAAATCTCTAATTATATGAATTATATTTGTTGCTAATAATACATTTTACTGTTCACAGATGATGGAATAAGGACTATTAAAGTTAAAAGGAAACTCTATTACGCAGATGAAGGGAGAAACATCCTTTTAACATCAAATTGGAGGTATTTAATTATTGTTATTAAGATGGGCAAAGTTGTTGCTTTAAATTGACCCCACGAGGTTGCGGTCTTTCCTTAATTTATGCCCACATGAAAGCACTGGCCCTACGCAGAATAAGGTCTTGCTGTTCTGAAAGCCTGCTCTTTGCACCAGCAAATGAGGAGAAGGAGGGAGCATCAGAGGAGGCATCTTTGTGATGGTCAAGTGGTGTTTCCTTCACGGTCACAATGCACTGACCAAATAACGTGACCCAGGAGGAAAAACCTGCGTATTCAGACGTGTTAAAACAGAGCATTTCTAGCAGTTACCCACACCTTTCTCGTTAAAGTAGGTGCCACCAGCCTCCATCACAAATCCAACGTCCTGGCTTCATCCATGCCATTTGGCATTCAGAGCACATGACCGGTCACTTAAAGCCACAAGGAATGGTCCGTTGACAAATTTTGGATATGAAAATGACAAAAAAAATTCAAAGTTGCACATTTTGAATTTGATTCAGTATATAAATATATATAACATATGTAAATAAATGTATGCAAATAATTTTTGAATTATTTGTGTTCCATTGCCACGCTGCCTCGTCTCAGTTTCCCTGCTCCTTCCATTCCCACCACATTTCCATTCCCCTCTCTGGCCATTTTCCCCTGTGGCTTTAACTATACTGTCTGTGAGACTACAAGAGACAATGATTTAAGACACACAGCTGAGAAACTCGTGGTGGTGACATAAAGTCGTTTTTCCAGATTGCAGCCTGCTACTGACTCACCCAGAATGGTCGCTCCTGGCTTCCTCACCCTATTTGCAGGATATTTGCAATCACCCTTTGGAAGGGTACAACTGTTAATTGGAAATTAGGGCAGGAGGGCGGAGGCTCCTAAAACATAATTACAAAGCACCATGCTATGTCCCAGCACTGCCATGGGAAAGCAGCTTGTAACTTTAATTTCAGTGCTGTGATGGCTTCTCTGCCAACTGTCTCACCGCCCTCAGGCAGTTGCGAAGGAGCTGCTCCCCGTACCCAGTGCAAGATGTCTGCACCGCCTGTGCCTCATGCAGCTTCACCCAGGAGGTTTGGAGTAGCCCAGCCCTAGCCCGAGGTGCATTTTCTGCCCAAGAACTGATACTGGATGTCTCATCACCAGTGTCTCAGCCCTGCGTTTTGTGCCGATTCAGCTTTACAGGACTGTGCAGTGTATTTCTTAATCTGTTGTGACAGTAGACACAAACTGGCTGCCCCAAAGCTGAAACAGAGACTTTCTTTTGTTGCCTGGATTAACTATTTCACGCTAAGCTTAACTTTTGTATGCATAGATATTATAGGTGCCTAGTATTTGCACCTACACAGTACTTTGCCAGTCCAAAAGCCTGATGGGAATTGGTATTTGAGGGGTATCGATTCATCTTTTTTCTTACAAGAGATGGATTATAGCGGTACTTATAATAGCAGTGAGGGGAGGAAGAAGCACGATGATGAAGCTCTGTAAGAAGGATGCAAGCACTACCTTTTTGGAAAGCACCTACACGTTAGTTCTTTCATTAATCCACTAATTTTTATCACTAAGTCAGCCTACATTTTCGTGTTATTAAAACACACTAAGTGAAGCTTCACAATATAAGAACGGTGTGTTTACAGATGTAAACATCTGCAGAGCTACAGTGAGGTTTAAATCAAACTTTTAGTGGCAGGAGTGTATGGCAGAAGTACTGTAATTATTAAGCATTTGTCTGCAGTGCCTCCCTGCCTTGAAAACACTTTTCACAGGCTGTCACCAAGTCTTTGTGTTTGTGTTTGGCTTGGCAGCGACTCTCAAAACCGGGCGAGTGAGTGAGGAGGAGCCTGTGTACAAGCCCAGTTGTATGCAACTTTGCTCAGTCTTCTGTGATCTCTCATCCGATAACCTTCAAAGCCCTGCCTTTCCTTACATTTCACTCACTGTTTGTACGTTATTGCTATTGACTTAAAAGAAAGAATCTCTTCAGATTACATTAGCTGTACTACTGTTTCTAACAGCAAAACTGCTCCTATATTTACAACAGCAGAATCAGGCTGGTTTGGGGCAAATAGATTATTCACTTTAAAAAAAAAATCAGATCTCAGCTTGACTTTAAACTCTCAGATTTATCATTTGTGGATATTTTCATCCACTATAAAATAAAAATGAAATCACTGAAATGTTGTACCTGTATACTTTTGAAATAAAGCTAAAATACTTCATTTCAAAATTTTGTTATTCCAAAATCTGGAAAAAGTGTACTGGCAAAAGGAAGGTGAATTAAATATTTTGGTTTGGGATGAACTAAAGCTCATGAGAGTAGCCAAGGGGAAAAAAAAAAAGCCCCAAAGAAATTATCATTTAAGTAAACAATACGAAACTTCTGGATTTTGTACATGGCAAGCTACAAATAAATACAGCCCAGAGTGGAAGTGTTTTGATTAGCACTGAGGTTGCTGAATATCAATCCCCACTTCCAGCATTAATCCACACTAGTACCCCACCTGCAGCAGTATTTAATACTTCAGAACGAAGCATCCTTTCCCAAAACATGCACTGTATATGATCTGTGTAATATTCTATGCAAAATATTGTTATACATAGGAGGGGATAGCCCACTATGCCGCCTGAAGCAGTCTTTCCACCTTGGAGATATTTTGGTTTGATTGCTTCATGTTATTTATACTCCCCTCGCAATCTTTGAGTTGTATCGCCAGAAAGAGGTGGAAAAGGGGGCGGAGAAGAAACCCTCCTGCTTTCTTTGAACCTCTGGAGGACTGATTCCTGTGAGCACCAGGGTTCTCAAGTGCCCTCAAGGGTTTGGGAGGTGGAGGCAGAACGTGTCATTTCAGGTCCACCACGGCGAAAGATGTTCTGGCAAACAGTTCCTCTGTCCTTATTTGTCTGAACTGCACAGATGGAAACCTGAATAAGTTTGTTTTCACCTCATTCTTCACAATTTTTTTCTGTAAAGCCCCCTCACACTGTCCTGGTGCTGTTTAACCACACACTGCCACAGAGGTGAGCAAGGCTCCCCTCCAGCCCACTCATGGAGTGTGGGCTGCTCCTCACCTGGCTGCCGCGTGGCCACTTCTCAGTAACTGTGCTCTAGACTGGGCAAGGAAAAGGAGGAACCCAAGGGACTGCCCAGGGCACTATGAATTATGGCAATTACCCAGAGCGGCAGCAGTGAGAAGGGAGGCAGCAGCCATGACAGGAACACAGATGGTGAAGGCTGTGCACTGCTCAGGGAAGGATGTGTTGAGGGGGCTGGAGCAGAAAAAGTGGAACCTCTGGCCACCAAAACAAGAGTTTCTGCTTGAGAAAAGCTCAGGGCCAGCTGCACTGCCCCATGGTGAGGTCTGGATATAGCCACAGACCGTGTCAGTGGGAGAGGAGCTCTTGTCACCTGGTTAGTGGGACGTGTCAGCTGGAAGCTGGGGGCCAGCTCTCAGAGCATGATATTTCAGAGCAGCCTCCTAGAAAAGTAGAGGATGGCAAGCAGTGGATGATCAGACAATGAGCAAGGAGATAAGAAATTTTCTCTGACAGCCAGGGGCAGCACTCCATGACTCAGATGGTCCCTTACTTGTGCTGTGACTCAGGGCAAGGTGTAAAGTTTCAGCTTTTTGTACTCATCGTCATGTTACTAATCCAAAAAGCATTTCTCGGAGTTGAAGCACGAGGCACAGCAATTATGAAGATAAATAGGTTCATCTGTTCCCAGTCCTTTTCTGTGTATTATACATGGGGGTATCTTAAGGCTGTAACTCTTGACAGCGCGAATTTCTGATTTTATGTGAATATTTTTCTGTCTTTGGATAACCACCGTGAGTCGCCAAGTCTCTAACCTCTGTCTGCTGACCCACACAACCCTCTCAGCTGAGAGTACACGTTGATATGAAGGGGCAGGTTGCAAGAGTAATTTGGTTGCTAATCACCCCAAACCATTGCACAGTCAGAACTGCAAGTACACGTCAGGATACCATTTTCACACTAGACTGTTTTTTTCTCTTGAAACTCAGTTCTTGTTTCCTTCTTGTTTTGAGGGTCCATTTTAAAACAGCTTGGGAAAATCTTCCATTCCTCTAACTTGCCTAAATTCAGCAGGATTTTATTACCTCAAACCCTTCTTATTTAAACAGCAAAGAGCAAGCGTTAGGGGATAAAACATAGTTGTTATTAATACTTCCTATAGGCTTCAGATACAAGTGTGGCAAGCATGGGTGTGCTTGCCAGGACTGGGTGTGGTAAAACTGGGACAGCTTACAAAGGAGCAGGAAAGCTTTACAGAAGTGAAGTGAGAAAATTTCTGCATGGAGAAAAAAAACCGAAAACCTGGAAATAACAGTGCAAGACCAAATGTGTTTTACCTCGCATTGAGGTCAACTTTAGACAAACTGGTGATACACAGTATGTATATATGTGCAAGTCTTTTTTTTTTCCTTACCTGGTTCTTTTATAAGAAACTGGGAGTTGGGGATGTAACCTAGGCCAATAACTGATAATTGAGTGAACTTGCTTCTGTTGATTTTACACTATTCTCTGGAAAAATCCTTCAAACGACATCTCTTTCTCTCTGCTTGAAATGCATTTGAACAGTCAAGGGCTATTTAGAGTGATCTATGACAGGTTCTCCGTGGATATCTAATATAATTTCTTTTCAGTATGATAGGCTCATTAGAGTAGGCTTTTGCAAAACTGTTTTTACAGAAAAACAGATGGCTTAGGCAAACAGTAGCACAAATAGAAAGATGCGTCATAAAGCTGTCCAGGAGAGGACATTTTGATCCAATCTCACCACATTTGTCATAAACAGTAAAGCTATTTTGAAAGATGTTCCTATAAATTCTCCTCACACCCTGAAATCACATGCAAAATTCTGCAATGCATCCATATTTTCACTCTGATTATAAAAAAAAAAAAACTGCTACACCAATTCACATGCAGGAAATCTGTGGAGCTAACCAGTGTGTATAAACAGGCATATGGGCCCTAACCTATAAGTCATTTAAGGAACCATCTATGCAAACAGCTCTGATGACTCTAGCAGAACCATCTGCAACCTCAAGGTTATCTAGATTTTGGCACTTACCACTGAAGAACTTCAGAGATAAAATTTAGGCCTAGTCGTTATACAGAGCTGCAGCCAAGTAGAAATTTTTTCTTAAACCAGAATTTCTAGCAATAGCGATATTTTCACAGTGGGGGAAAAGATAAGGGAAGATCCATGTGACTTCCTCCCTCTTTCTCCATTATTAACTATGTAGCAGTCTTTTAATTCTGTTTTCTCATTTTACTTTCCAATACAACTCTGAAGTAACTCTTTGGTAGTTCCATTCCATATCCCTCTTGCAAGACTGTTTGACTCCTGCTTCCTGCCAGAGTGTACACATGGGTCAATTTTCTTCTCCCTGATCTCAAGTTCGATTGTTTCCTTCTTTTCTTAAATCTACTCATCTTCAGAGCACAGACAAGTCCATTGAATATATAAGCATGCAAGGAAGTATTCCAAGAAATTGAATTATAAGACGTAATAATTGTTGTACAGCTGAGATGAGTCAAAAAGGAAGATCCATCTTTTTATTGTGACCATGCTGTATATCTAACAAAATGTGATTCAATTATGATCCAGATTCTGCTAATCTTGCACACATTGAATTGTCCTTTTTTCTGGGAACCATCCTATCTTCTGTAACTCTGGTTCCTTAACTCCTATGGAGTAGTGTCCTACTCCAGAAGTAAACAGAGCTGCTGAAATCAATGGAGCTACCCATAGAGATGATATTGATTCTGAGCACATGTAGGAAAAAGTGTTTGCTCTTCAAGAATGAAATGTCAGCCTCAAGACAATCAATAATGGATTTGCAAGTGATGTCAATGGGGTCAAAATTTCACTCATAGCATTAGCTCATACAACAAAATAAGCACAACTTTAATACAGTTGCAAACTAGATTACATTTGAATTATTGATTAGGCAGGCTACATTTTAAGACCAAATGGCAGGTGCCTGAAAAATGCATAGTGAACGATGGAAATATTTGCAAAGGGAATCGGAAAGACCAAGACATCAACATGTTACACAAGCTCTGGCAGAAACACCAGAAGTTAAACTGAACATACTAACGTACCCATACAAAGACTTCACTATTTCTTCTGCTTCAGTTTGTACCTGTAAGGCTGGTTGACAATCCACTTGCTTTCAGCACAATTTTTCCTTTGTTTTTCAGTAATATAGTTGAATTAAATGAAATTTGTTTGCTGGAGGATGTTTCCCCAGTGGTTAATTTGACAGGAACAGCAGCAATGCCTCTGGCAGTCGCGTCTTTATGCTTGTTGTTGTAGCAGACCTCATGTTCTCAAAAGCCAAATCTTGCAGACATCTGTTCTTACCTGATATCTCTTTAGTATTGCCATTGGGCACAAAGAAACTTTAAGTCTTTTATTTTGCTTCTTTTAGTGGTTAAGTGCCCTTTTCTCTTATAGGCGAGACCTTAAGTAAGAACCCTAACAGATGGCGAATCAGAACTTCAGGAGTGTCTTCTCTTTCTCTAATTTCTCCTTGCTTTGAAAACCCAAACTCATATGTTGACTTGATTCAAAATCAATCTAACAATTTGGTTAGTTAATAATCTAGTTGACCTGGCTGTATAGTAATTTAACAATTTAGTTGATAACCTAGTTGGTCGATAACCCAGTTAATTGATAATCTAGTTGAGCCATTTCCTTGGCTTCTGGATTCAGAGCCTTTTTCTGTTAAAACAGATTGCATTTTGCATTCTGCTTTTGACATTCTCTCCTGAGTAGCTGGTTCCCCTGTTGTGGCAGGGGGACATTGGACAGGGTGCTAGATAGTGCTAGGCTCCCTTTTCCCATGAAATAATGGACTTGATGGTCTTTTGAGGTCTCTTCCAACCTGGACTATTCTATGACTCTGTGACTGGAAACAAACTACCTTAAATGCAGGCACTTGAGCTCTGGCATCTGTGATGCTTCTGCATGTTGGACAACCACCTGCCCCCCTCCTTTGTCTTAGAGAAAGTCTTTCTCTGTGGGGACATGGGGGCCAAGGAGAGGAGCTGGGCTGGGCTCCCTGTGGCTGTGCTGGTGTCAGCAATGCCACCTCACCCCTCCTCCCTCCCAGGAAGGGGGAAGTGGCAGTGGGGAACAGGCACTGGGGCTGCATCCCACAGAGCCACCGCCACCAGCCCTGACACTGCTCCGTTGCCTTTAGGGAGGAGGAGGGGGAGGAGGAGAAGGAGGAGGAGGGAGATGGTGGTGAAGCTGCTGAGAGCAGCAAGGGAGAGGAGGGAGGAAGGGAGATGATCTGTCACTGGAGATTTTCTTTGCCTTTTAATTATGCTCCGCTCTCACAGTAAGGTTGACGTCACACTCCTAAACCTTGTTCTGTGCATCCTTCCCCACCTCCAGATGTTGGGCCAGCGTTCAGCTAATGGTAAAGAAACTGCAAATACAATCAGTGGTTGCTCAAGTTCCCCTTTGCTTCCTCAAGGGATTGACACATCCACTGGAGCAAAAGCATCGAGCAGGACCATATGGGCTTCCTATCTGGTGAACATGCTTCTCCTCCATGCGAAAGCGAGCTTTAACACGCTGTAATACAGAACCATGTGCAGTTACTTGAGTCCACATAGAAGCTCCTGGGACTCCACACTTCCCTGCTCTTGGCAAGGAACAAAATCTAAGACTCGTTTTTGAAACAACACAGAGATACCATCATTTATTACGTATGATAAGCATAATGAAAAGAGTTATGATTTTTTTTCCTGAACAGATAACATTACATAAAGAATTGCAAGCCATTTTATACAAACTGCTTTCCCAACTGAGTTTATTTTATTTTCATTTACTTCGAATTAGGAAATACCTTCTTAATGTATTTGCAAGTTCTTGTCTAGCCAGTCCCTTTTGCATAGACATTCCACATTGGCCTGATACATCTCTCATGTTTATTGATCTAAGTTAGAAGTTACTCCATAAAAGTGAATGGAGTTAACTGCTTTGGGAAAGAAAGAAAGAAAGAAAGAAAGAAAGAAAGAAAGAAAGAAAGAAAGAAAGAAAGAAAGAAAGAAAGAAAGAAAGAAAGAAAGAAAGAAAGAAAGAAAGAAAGAAAAAAGAGTAATGCCTATGTCTTTATTAACTTTAGCTACTCAGAGATTTTACTAAAAAAATTCCTACCTCTCATTCTTTGCAGTAAAGAACATTTGGCAGGGCACTTTTCATAAAGTACATACAGTTAAAACATTGCAGATATATTACAAGTTAATAATCCACTCTATTTAGGGATTTCAATGGGACTTCTTTTTACACACTGTAGAATTGTCCTTTTTTTCATGTAAGGGAAGAAATGGAACATTATAAAGCTAGAGTTTGCAATGCAGAAACTGTCAGAGTCTTGGGTATACTTCATTGCTTGCAGTACACTCAGGTCTGCAGCACTGTGGGGTATAACATACTGAAGGAAGTTTTATGATGATTTTCTCTCACTTTGAGAGTCTTAGTATGAGATGGTAGGGGGTATTTACACATTTTACAGTATACACTTTCCACTTTTAGAGTACTTATAAACAGCAAATTAATGAAAAAGGGCCTTTTGACAAAAGCGTGATACCTAGACCCACACTGCTCCAGGCCCACTCCTGATGTGTGCCCAGACTGCTGAGGGGCATCATCTCCTTCCTGACCCTTTTATCCTGGACAAAACAACTGGAACAGTAAAGCAGAGCTTTCTAAAGCCATAGATTTTGATACAGCTGATAAAAGGGACAGAGGCCCATGAAGAAAGCCAGACCATGAGCCTCTTCAAACCAGGACTGTAGGTTGCAGGGATGGCTGGAAATCCCCTCTGCCTCTGCCTGCTCTGTGCTGGCCCCAGCAGTGGCATGCCAGGATTTTTGAGGGCGCCTTGATTACTGATGGTCCTTGCTAATATTCAGAAATAAACACATTCCTAATGGATGGGTGAAAGTCAGGATGCTGGCTTTGGCAGGGGGGTTTCTCTTGCCCTTTTCTTACTGTAGCCCTACAGCTCAAGTGAATGAATGCAAAATTGGAAGCAAAGTCATGAAGTGCTGGCTGACTAATTTGCTACCCTGGCAGTCAGTGGAAAAAGGCATTTGGCTTCTTGAAAAATGCACAAAATCTTCAGGTTAAAGAAAGCTGATACATACAAAATGGGATTTCTGTGAGCTGCTTTGCTTCAGAAAGTTGATGTATATTGTTTTGTTTACTGCCAGTTTCTTTTCTGAATTTCATTAGAAATATAAAGTCATGTAAGATTTAATGGAATCAGTATGTACCCCCACTCCTGGGAATGAATGAGGGTACACAAGGGTTTTTTTAATGTTTAGACTTAATCTAAGCAACCCACATCAGATATGAAGGTCCAGAAAAAAGTAGATAACTTTATTGTAAAATGCCAGTACTGTTTTTGTACATGTATTTTAAAAATTTCAGCCTTTACTACTAGCATCTGATGACAATATTCTGGAAAACACAGATGGTCTGTCAGATACCTCTGGAATATGAATGCGTTTCTCCTGGTGTTTAAGGGGAAGAGTAAAAATATGTGGGCTTCACATTACCCAGGATTTGATCTTCATAGTTAGGAAGGCAGCAGAAGAAGAATCCCAAGCATATTTCCATAATGGCAGTGGTCCAGCCAAAGCCGTAGGCCCAGCTGAACATATTGATTCCTGTCATTTCAATTTCAGTGGAGAACTTTACTGGATAAATGACCAGGCCCATGATGGAGAACACAGCTGAAGAAACAGGAGAAAAAACAGAAAGATTAAGCTAACAACCATCACACTGCCTGCCTCCGTAATACCTGTAGTTAAATCCACCCATGTTTAGGAGTATTTGGAAATCGATCTACTGCCATGACAGATTTTACATTCTTTTTCATTGAGAGTTCAAGTGCATACAGGCAAAGAACTGGGTATATAGGCAGCTGAGGGAAATACCAGTTCTCGTATGGCTATTCCTGCACAAACTAAACTTTGCTTCACATATTTTCTTACCAGCAACAAAAAGCAAGCCTCCAATCCCTCTTATGAAGTTGAACCGAAGTGTATCAATGGCAAATGCTATGATGGCCAGAGCAAAACAGATGACGAGGAGTATAAAGCCGACAAGGTATGTGGCAGCTGCAGCTCTTCCCCAAGCTGAAATTAGAAGGAAGGCAAATTAGAAAAGAAAAAAAAAAAGAAAAAAGAAAAAAAAAAAAAGTCTAAGTGTTTTTCTCTGGTTTATAATGAAAGGCAAATTTTAAACAAACATGAAAAGCTCATCTTCCAAGAAGAAAAGAAGGGAGCTCTCTTTCCTCTTATAGGTGAGCATTTTAGCCCCATCAGAAATCATTAAGCGCCGAGTGTGTAAGTACACCAGCCTTGGCCTCTCCTACAGAATGCAACGGGACTTGCATGCATGCTTCGTGTTTAGGTTTAACAATTAAGAATCAAGAAAAAAATGCCCGTGAAGATTTAACAGTGGACACTCTATTTCAAGAACAAATATCATTACCTTAGCAGATGCTGCAAAACCAGCAGCATTCTGCATGGACAAGGAGAATTGGACTGTCCCTGAATCTAATTAAATGCTTCCTTAAAAAAAAAAGTTTGTACAAGCACTACCACTCTGGCATGCAAACTTAAAAGTATGGCAATGCTCCATAAATGTCAAAATTCAGCAATTTCTGCCTTTTCACCCTTTGTTTAGTCCTGTGTCCTAAGTTGAGCTAAAGATTTGGAGTCTATTTTGTAGCAAAATTTGACTTCTCCTTTTGATCCAAATCAGAGCTGTTTTATTTTGAAAAACCTGTTCAGCTTATTAATACTTTAATTTTCAAGGTATATAACTTTATGTTATAACATGTCAGAGCTAAGCATATTTTGTTGGTACAACAACTGAAAAAAATATTATTTATTCAATATTTTAGGTCTTGAGGGGCAATGACTGCTCAAAGAGATCAAAGTGTCTCCTCAGTGTAAAAAGTCTGCTTTGACGCTTTTTAAATTGTGTATGTAGATACAGCAGGCAGTTAAAGTCGGCTGGGCAGTTACAGACTTCACCCCCTCACCTACACACTGTGTGTTTGCAAGGTGTTGGCTTCCAACCAAATACATGCAGCATCAGTGCTGTAAAATGACCACAGCCCAAACAAGCTGGTGATAATTATAACTCAACTTAAATGTGGTGCACGTTGTTCAGTAAAGGTTCCTTCTGGAACTGAGTGGCTTGAGATTTCTAATATTCAGTAACGTGCCAATCTGATTGCTTCAACCAGAAGACGCTCTGAACACACTGGTCGCTGCCCGCCCACGCTCTCCATGCACGCTCCACCAGCGCTGCTCGGCCTTTTTGCGTCAGGGGTACCGATCGGCAGCTGGACAGGCACCATTAGACTGACAAACGGAGGGAAGTACACAATTCACCAAATAGCTTTGATTTATTACACTTTTCCAAGCACCCGTCTTAAATTTTGGTGACCTATGCACTCTATGGCTTGCGTGCCTGTGCAGGGAGGACCAGAAAATGACCTTCATCTCAGCTCCCTTTTACTGCTGCTGTAGTGGCCCAAGGGTTACAGGACAGACACCCATGCAAGAGGATTCAAGCAATAAAATGCAAAGCATCCCCACTACCCCTTGCCAGTGTTGCGGTGGCATGAAAGCCCTCTGGGCTCCGCTGCTGTTCTGCCCCGGGCTCTTCCCCCAGCCCCACACCACCTCTGCTATCAGGCTAGAAAAATGGCTCAGGACTTTCCAGCCCTACTGTTCTTCCCATCAGCCCATCAAAACCAATTTCCCTTTCTGTTTATTTTTTGCCATCTGCACCTGCTTTATGACCTTTGATCCAGTCTAACCATTGCACTACACCTTCCATTTTATGTCATGTCCTTTTTCTTCCTTATGCCAAAGAGTTTCTGTCTGCTTTAGAGGACTTTTCAACTGTATTACTCTTCGTGTAAACAGGCAGCTGCCTGAGAAAAACTGAAGGGACAGCAAAGGTGTGCCTACATCTCAGCATCTAGCCCAGTGTTTTAGCCCAAACTCTTCTCTTGGGGAGTTCACAGGAGGCATGCCGGTCTGCCAAAGCCTGGTTTCCCAAGAGGAGCTGATGGCAGATCACCATGCCCCAGCTGGGAGCATTGCCCGGGCAGGGGCTCAGGGGGTGCCTGATGGCCGCAGCCATGTGTGGTGGTACCGTGCCCATGCCACCATCTCTCTCCTCCTCTGGGCTCGCCCAGGTGTTTTTCCTGAAGTAGTGTTACAAACGCAGTGACTGTATGAAAGCAGGTTGGGCAGACACCCAGCCTGCAGGGCACTGCATACATGGCAAGAAGAGACATGCTTGCTGCAGGATGCGTACATCTTTAGGACGCATTGCTTAACCATGTAACAGCCAATTTTGTGACACTCGCCTCTAAAAAGAGAAAAAAATGTAACTCAAAGTTGGAAGAAAACCAATACACAGCTGCAGTAAGGCAACAGGCTTCCATGGGAGACCACCGTAGGTTTCTTCTGAGGAACAGCACCCTGACTTCACCACCTGGCCTTTACAAAAAGTAGTAGTTTTCAGTAGCCTAAGACCACAGTGTGCAGACAACTTACCTTTCTGGGGTAAAAGATTATGTGGGGATAATTGCAACTGTTTCTGTATCAGAGGTATTTATTTTTCCTTGTGCCAGCCAGGAGAACTAGAGTAGCTTAGTGTCTCTACAAATATCTTACAATATCTTACAACGTACTTACAATTCCTTATAAATGCCAGAATTAAAAGAATTAAATTGATCAGAAAACACTGACACAGAGGGAGAATGTATAACTCCAGCCATTACAACTGCAAATGCCTTTTGCATCTCCAGTGCAGATTCTCACGGGTTTGGCACAAATACAGAGTCCTGTGATGTTGAGCAGCAACACCCTTCCCAGGGGCTCTTTCTCCAGAGGCTGCAGAATACTTTGTTGAAAGTACAATTTCAGAATAGGTGTTTTATTGGGAAACACTTTTGAATGGTTTTAGGAAATGATTTAGTTGCAACCAAGCAGCTAAGCTGGTCCCAAATATTTTCTCGTTTTCCTTTTTTTTTCTTTCTTTAACGTAAAGCAAAAATCACAGCATAAATAAATTTTTCTAACTGCAAAGCTTTTTCATAAAAATGAGAAATCCAGGCCAAAGAATTATTGCAGGTACAACACCAACTCAGTGAACACTTGACTCCAGAGAGAAAGCAGTGGAAAGCTGAAAGTTGTCCTGCCATAAATGAGCAATAGAGACAGAGGGAGCAGCAGGTTACAGGACATCAAGCTGAGTCTGTGAAAATACTCATCAATTTGTGAGATCTGTTTTCTTAGCCCCCACAAATGGCAGTGAAGTTTTGGCTGTTTAATAGTTAAAATGTGCCTGTTAGAAAAGAAACGTGTGTTTATGCAAGAGTGTCCTGGAATACCAGCGGGATCATGTAACACGTGCATCTCAGTCCTCGTTCTCCCTTTTCACCTCCTCTGTCTCCTGAAAAAACGCCAACGAACACTCAGAGGGTTTGTAGGAAGCTGCGCACCACCCTCTCTTCAACTCCTTTTAGCTGGCAATTTTCTGAGCAGTTTTATCTTACAGCGAAGACTTTACAACAAGACCTTGCTATCCCACACAGGCAAAACGAACCCCCCACTTTCATGCTGTCTCACGCAGAGCAAGGAGTGCTTCGATTTACAGTGTCTTGTGCATACGTCAGTGGCGACTTGTGAGAGCCCAGACTACCCACCGTGAATGCAGCCGTCTATGAATGCTGGAAAATGAAAATAAGTGCCTGCCTTCTGAAACCACTGTTGTGTGAGGAGACCAAAAGCTAATTCAGAGAACAGAAGGAGTCCACCCATGCCCGCGCAGAGCTCGCTGTAGCTTATAAGCAAGATAATTAGCTGAGAGTGTACAATGATAACACAGCTTTGTTGCTGTGCTATTAAAGCTAAGTTAGTTTAGAGGTAGCATGACTACCTCTTGTATTGCTCCATCTAAACACATTCTGAATACCCTCTTGCTGACTGCAGCCATATGGAAGCTGATTGACTTTATTAGAAATCCAGGACTAAGAATGTCTCCAATTTCCTGCCTTACTGATTTCACTCCCTCATGCGTTTTCCAGTTTGCAAAAGTGTAAACACTGCTTGTGCTTCACAGATAAGGAAGCAAACTTCCTTGCTCAGCAGTAAGGCTGAGTCAAAACTTTGGACCACCAAATCTACTCTTCTTAGCCTGCCCTATGTTTTGCGCTCCAAACAGTGCCTTCAAACAAAGAGCTGTCACGCCTTGACAATAACACGTGAAGTCTGATTCCCCCATGATAACTACAGATTTCTATTTCTGGTGTACGTGGTTCAAAATACAGGAAAATATTCGCAATGATGCTCTCATGTCTTTCTTGATGTGGTACCCCCAAACCACAAGAACTACTGAGTGTCTCTGTTTGAGTCATACTTTCTGAAAGGAACCCCAGAGAGTTCAGGAGCACTTCTGGTCTGATCAATAAGAATATGTTTCTTCAAATTTTCCTCCTGGTTTGAAGCTAAATACACAACTGGAACTGGAAAGAAAAATAAATGTTTGTTGTCAGCTCGCAGACATCAACAGATTACCTACACTTTCTTGCCAGCTGATCATTTTATCACATCAGCCACTGCAGCAAATTGTGCAGCAATTTTAGGAAGGAGAGTTTCAGTTCAGAGGGGGGGTAAAATGCAAAATTGCCTTGAAAAGACAACAGCATTTACTTTGTTATCCCTCATACTACCACGGGAGAGAAACGCAAATCCTGCTGTTCTAGCTCCAGTCTAACATAGCAATTCTTACAAGAACTAAAATCTGGCATGGTGGTGATTCATCTCTGTGTTGTACGTAATGAGAATGTTTCTAGACTGAGTTTGCAGAGCTCAACCTGTTTTATGACTCTCTGATTAAAGGGAAAGAGTATTATTTTGGAAACAAAGCTGAACTCAGATTTCTCAACCTCACGGGTGTGGCAAACTCTGCAGAGCACATGATTCACCCTGAAAAGGAACTCCTTTGGCCAAGTTTTATCTGTTTCACTTCGTTTTGTTCTCCTTGAGAAAGTTTCCATATGAAAGTAAAAACGTCTGCAGCTTTGAATTTGCGCATGTGTTTACAGTACGACTCCTTGATTTGTTTCCATTTGAAAGATAAATTAAACTGAAAGCTTTTTTCCTAATTTATATCTCCTTAGCCTGAACTTTAAGTTGACCGGTTAAACTCATTAACCCTAAGCTCGATTTATCAGCTGCAGGGTTACGAACTGTTGGTGTATACATAAGCCACCGCCATCCAGGACTCTGGGTAAGTGGCGTGGTCAGAATTTCCTTTTAGTACTGGACAGGGCAAAATCCTGTCTTCTGAAAATCACAACCCTGTAACAAGCAAACTGTGGGAAATTTCTGTGCTATTTTTGAGAACATTAAAATCTCTGCAAGTGTTTTCTGATCACGTGAGCTGACTGAAAATATCAGTCTGCACGTATTTGTATACAGCTGAAATAAAGCAAACTATTAAAAGCAGCTTCTTATGAATAAACAGTATGTGCAGACTGAAAGTTATTGACTGAAAATAATTTAACAGAAAGGCTATACAAATGAAGAAAATCACGTATTAGTCACAGATAATTTACAAACAGAATAAAATGAGGAAAAAATTCAAAGGCATGACTGGATGTGTATTATTCTCTGAGCTTTTCTGTCCTCCATTGCTCTTCATTGCATCAGAATTGTTCTTAAAACACCTGCATTTTCTGAATATCTTTCCCTTGGGAGGTCAATATTGGTTGTTTTCTGTGTTTTTATGTGAGTCTATATAATTTGAAGTGCAATACAAAATACACATTTTCAAACCTTCTTTTTGGCATCCTTTTTTGGTGAGTCTGTTCTCTTTCCCTTAGCATTACTTCAGAATTCACTGGCAGTCAATACGGACTTCTCATTTAATAACAGAGTATTATCTCATAACATGCAAGCCATTTTTATGTGAGCAGGAATCAGCTTTTAGCTTGCCACTACTTAAGAGACAACCATTGTGGCAGAGAACGACCTACTTAGGTTCACACTAAGTAATGTCATTGCTAAAGTTTCTCCATGATTAGTAGCAGGTTCCATACAAATGGGAAAGAATTAGGACTTCCAATTACCCCATAAGAATGTCTTTAAATGGAAACAGGCATAGAATCTTTACACATAGACCATCCATCAGTAAAACACAAAATATATTAGCAGAAGGCAGTGTCTTACCAAGCTTAGTGCTAAAGTAATAGCTCAGTTCAGCTTGGTGGACTTCAACTCTTTTAAAACAAATAACTATTAACTCCCAGCCACTGACTTTAGTCATGAACAAAATATTATGAACAAAATATATGTCCATATACAGGTAACACCTGCATCCAAGGCTCTACGTATTTCTGAAAACTTCTTCTCCTACTGAAGAAAGCAATCCAACTTAGGAGCTATCCTGACTTGAATTTCGGGGGGAGGAGCAGTTACGTCTTCAGGGAGTGGTTCAAATTCATCTCATCACAAGCCCAGACGTGTACAAGCTTGACATAGCAGATGGCTTCTGCAAATCCTGTATTAATGAGGGCTTCTTCTCATGCTTACTTAGCACTACGGAGGCAGAAGTGGCAGAGGGTGTAGAGCCATCATCAAAGGGATCACCAAAGGAGTAAGTTAGCTATTAAAAATAATGTGCACACAGTGCCTCAGAATTAAAGGTTTGACCAGGAGAGAGTCAGGGAATACCCCTAGCTCACATTATCTTCAGAAGCAGTTGCATACACTGCAGACATCTTGGGATCAAAGTTTAGTTTTATACAGTTTAATATTACAACATTTTTCCTCCTATTTTTCCTATTTATTTTAAACTGAAACAGGATGATGACTTCAACTTGAATGTGTATATAGGAGTGAGCAAGGTCAGATAAATAATACAGGTAAGGTATTGTAGTAAATCGGTACATATATATAAGCTCAGTTAATCACACAGTGGCAAGATGCACCTACTTCCTAAATACTCCTGAGTTAAAAATGGGTTAAAATATATAATGTGAGTTAAACAGAATAAAATTCCATGACAACACAGGCTATGAACTGGGACTTGTAATTGAAACAGCAGAGTGGAACCTTTCCAAAAAGCTCATTTTAAGTTTGATTTTCCTAGGGCCATTTGAGGCTGAAGAACACTGAATTTACATCTCATTTCCATACACACCAAGTATTGTTCTCCTTACTCTTGTCCCGTATTTTTCATGCTGTGAGCAAACTTTGTTCTGAGACCTTGCTGAAAGTAGCCTTTTGCACTAGAGAGTTTCTCTCTGATACAGAGCAGCTATAAATTAATCTGGACCTAACTTTCTGTTAGAAGCAAAATTTTATCATTTGCAAAAAAAAAAAAAGTAATTACATATAAACAGATGGTACTTTTTGTTCATAAAATATCTGGCAAACCTTATTTACTCTTCTTGTGAATGAAAAAGACATCTTTAACAATACATCTTAAAATTCTTCATCGCTTCCTGCCTTCTGCTGATAGGGTTGGTAATGAACAAATGGGAACTGCACAGAGACATCCTAGTTTGAGGGCCAGATTTAAACACCTTGTGCCTATTCAACATAATTGGTGACATTATATGTGTTCAATTGCAGATTAGTACTTCGGCAGAGCTGTTTGTGATCTGAAGCGGTGTTTAGTACCAATAGAAACAAGACAGAAGCCTTTGGGACATAGAGCCATCTGACACAGTTGTAGACATCCTCACTCCGCAAACTAACTTGAGTTCCCAGGAATTTTTGACTGAGGAGGGATCTTGTAATAGTGCTTGACAAAGAAGAAACATGGCATTAAAAAATTTGGTGACTCAACGTGGTCAGAGTTGCTCAGAACAATACAAGCAGTCAGTGAGAAGTGATATGGAAATGTAGAAATAACAGTATTTTGAGAGGTTTGTTTATTTTCCTGAGTAACTGCTTTCCTGCTTAAGTAATCCGTCTGTTTAACCCTACAAGGGAATCCAAAATCAGCCTTGCAGCCCTTATCACCATTCAGACTAGGGAGAGAGTACTATAGCCCTGTTGTATCAGATTACCTCAATAAGCTAGAGGAAGATATGTGGTGAAGAGAAATGAGAATACAGCCACAAATTTCCATAATTTTTCAGCAGAGATGCCTCCTGTGTGTGAGCGAATGGTATGCACTCAAGGACTTGGATCCTGACAATTCAAAGTGCTGAGGATCTTTGCCAAGTCCTCAACACCAGCAGTGCATCTCCTCACGGGGAGATGAGAACCCTTCGCGTGACTGATATTTTTCCACCCAATTTAACTGTAATTGTTAAAGGGGGTGTTGGATGATAAACAGTGGGATGCCATCTGCAATTGCTCTCTGTGGAGTTAATTGCTGAAGAGCATGACAATTATTTAGAAAAGAGTCTGATTAAATGAATCTGCCACTAAACTTATAAAAGGACAAACCCTAAAATTACAAGGAAAAGCATATTCAAAATTGCAGATGAGGAATGAAAATTGCCATGCTAATTAAATGTTCTGAGCTTGATTCCGTTCTCTTATACCTCTGTAGTAACAATGGAGTCTCTCCTACAAATTGGGGAAAAATCAAATTTGTTTGTTCTTTCTTGTGTTAGCGTTCCTTAAATATACTGCTGTTGTGATATTTTCATCACTATAGTTTAATACATTTAAATGAGCCTGTATTTTCTAGCATTCTAAGTTTTGAATAACTATTGAATATTCTAAGTTATTAAGTAACTAATCTTGTCATTCCATTTCTCACCGGTTAGTCCTAAGTAATGTTATACTTTTAGGAGATTGATGACTTAAGAAATGATGTGCTATCCTACACTATCACTAAAACTACTGGCAATTACTGTACATAAATGTAACTGTTTCATGTTTTGATGCAACAGGAACAACAAAAAGTTTTTGTTTTCATTTCACCCTGTATCAGAGGAGTCAATGCTTTGCCCTGTAATTCAAGCAATGCGCAGAGCACAGAGCTGGCTCCATCCTGAGCTCTCACACAGCCTTCCTTGGACCCATCAGAAACCTCCCCAGCTTTTGTTTCCCGTATTTAGGGACACTTCCAAATCTACCTGAATATCACCATCATCTGTAAAAGCTGAGGTGCAGAACCTTGGCTTCAGGGAAAGTCTGCGATAGTGGCCCTGTGACTTGAGCCAGGCCCTGCTTCAAAGCGCAATTACATGCTTGCTTCATTTCTCTTCCTACGTGCGCACACCCTCGTACAACAAGGAGCAGGCAGGACAGGCTGCTTCTCCTCCCCGGCCCTGCTGAGGGGGGCTGTCTCCCCGTCCAACCCTCTGGAAATATTCCTGTGTCGTTCTGCTCAGGGCGCTTGCCTGAGCCTGAGGCAAGCAAGGGCTTTCCCATGCCTGACTGTCAGATGTGACTGGAATGTAGGGGAAGGCAGAACAATTTTATGCAGGCAGTGTGGCAGCAAGGAACCTTGGTGTCTGCTCTGTCCTGTGCCCTACGTGTGACGAGTCACTGGTCTGGCTGGAGAAGGCAATTTTTCAGAAGGAGATGTGGGGCCAGGCTGTACCTCACTGTTGTATCATGAGCTGGGGGGGTATGGCAAGTGATTTCTGTTTGTGCATGCTGCCTCCAGAATAATAAATGGGGCTTCCTTACAGCAAAAGATTCCCTAGACCCAAGAGCTCAATACAGGCAAAACAGGGAAGAAAATCTACTCACCCGTGGGGTTCTTATGAGACTAAAGTAGAATATTTCTTTCCTTGAGAGGATATTGCCCTTTGCAGCATTCCCGTTGTTCACTTACGCTGTAGACATACTCATCTGCTGCCATATCTAAACTAACTTTTTTCTGTTATAATCATAGTATACTAGCCATCCTGTCTTGTAGTATTACATTAATATTCATGGTCCAAAATAACACTGGAAAGAGACAGACACAGTTACCCACTATATGGGAAGACAAGATGGAGAAACGTGTCCTCTCCAGATGGCAAAATCATTCATCCCTCCACTCATCTCCACAAGCAATAAACTCTCCAGACATCCTAGGGAAAGGCTGGATTTCAATACTATGATGTGAAAATAACTGATGCTCTGGGATCTGTTTGTCATGCAGAAATGTCTTTTCCTGACTTTTTTTCTAAGATTTCTGTTTGCACCTTGCAAGTGAGCCAACCACTTCAACATAGGTTTAGATGCTTAAGCTTGCAGTTATTCTGATGGCAGCATCTGTACATGGAAGGGCTGCAGGGCCAGGTGGAACATAAGATGGGACAAGTACTCCTCAGTTATTCATCTTACTGTGCATCACATTGAGACTAATCAAATAAAATCAGTTATTCCTCCCAACCAAGAACACACATGTCTAAACATCTTCAGAGCCTGCAGTGGAATAAATTACACACTGAAAAACTGTCTCAGGTCTGAGACACTCCTTATTCAAGAGAGGTCATATAGCCAAAAAATCAAGGAAAACAAAGGGCTGCCATACCAGTTCCTTGAAGGGATTTAACCTCTGCATTTTCTTTGCAAGCTCAGCCACGTCCCAGCTAGATATATTCCATATTGTGCTCATTATCTATCTATAAAGTCTTTGTCTCTGTCTTTGTAATGGTTCAATCATGCTATGAGCTTGAAACTTTTTCTTGTTCCAAATGGCACAAAATTGTAGACGTTTCATTTCTCAGTCCCTCACCCTAAACTCCATTAATTTCTAATGTGTCCTAAGGCACTGGATATTTTTCCCTATAAAGTTCTATTTATTTGAGCTATGCTTGAAAAGCAAAAGACTTCTGCTAAAGTCTAGATTAGTGTCATATGGTTAAAATAGAAGACCTGAACTCTTGGAGAAATTATCAGAGTGTATAAACTCCTCATATTCTCACTTCCCACAGAGTTCATAAACTTTGTAAAAGACCAGCAGAGATGCAAGGGAATTACAAACATTGCAGGTGGAGAATGTGATCTGAATTTGCACACCATATTGAATAACTTGCGAGATCTTTATAATTAGACCTAATTACAATAAGATGAAGATGTTTGTAGTGTATTAAGACACCTACACTGTCCAAGTCATGTCAAGCATATTCACTGGCAGCCGCTGGGGCAAACGTGCATATTACGTATGTCAGTGAAACCAGCCCCAAAGGAAGACTGAATCTCAGAACCTACCCTGCTGGGAAGCTGAGAATAAAGCCCAGAGGAGAGGAAACGGGAACTGTGGAATAGAGGAGGAAGAAAGAATTAATCTGTGGAAAAATGTAAAACGCTTCTGTCCTTGCTATTTACATCATGTGTTTTGTCTCTGCTCAGGAAGGCATCTAATTACACTGTTTATAAAGCACGGTCTTTAGCTTGGCACAAGACAAAGATAAACATCCCACAGAACATGACACTGAATGCTTGTTTTCTGTGACCTCGCTGGAGCGGTGTGGATAAATGTAATCCCAGAATTATTAAAAACCTGTGTTCCAGCACTGGGTCAGGTAAAATCATACTCAGTGCGAGCCCTGGATGCTTGCAAGCGAGACACTCTCATGTGGCCTGGCCTTTTTAGGGGGAATTCCAGACCAGCATCAAGCACCTGCACCCTGCATGAGGAAAGACAGGACCCCAGAAGAGACATCCCAACCCCACACCTACTGAGTAAGGACAGAATGATAGGAAATACAGAGGGCAGGGTCAGATCTGAACACATCCCACATCTGGACGTAAGAAGCCTGAAGGAAATCTGCCTAGAAAGCACCTCTATCTCCCTGGGGCTGAAAGCTGAGACCAGTCCTCAGAGACAACCAGCTGGCTACATTTGCTCTTCCAAAAAACAGGCTGCAATCCCTCCTTCCTCTTCTGTGTTTCATAAAGGTACCCTGAAGCAGCAGAGAAAATGGTGTTTCCTGCATCCTGCATTGCTGGCCTCCTCTAGGTAACACCTTAACTGTTAGCGGGCTTGCCTGGAAAGGGAGGGACCCGGGTCAGGATCAGCCTGGGGGCTCAGCCCAGGTCTTCATGTAACAGGTCCCTGTCCCAGTTCCCAGACAACAGGTGGGAAAAGTACAAAACCAGAAGGACAAAGAGCAAGAAGGACCACAGCTCTGCAGCTTTAGTGCTGCAGGCACCCCACTTGCATTAGGAGAGAGTAGGGACCTACATCTATGGGGCTGGAAAAGAGCAAGACAGTGACATGACTTTGCACCATGACAGGCAGGTATACAGCCCTCTTACCCCTCTGGGGTAACTCACCCCTGTAATGGCCCAGATTTACATTGTAATGGCATAATCTTGTGAAGGCAGAAGCCTGGCAGTGAAATCCACTGTCACTTGGCCTATGCACATATTTTTTACTTCCTGTTTTTACATGATGTCCCATTGGCTAAATGACTCTATTTTCTCAGACGTATCCTCCTTTTCCACCTGGGAATTTTGTCCAGGAGGATTTTGAGGATTTGCTCAGGTTTTCTGGGTATTTAGTAAATTTGTGGAGGTCAAGTGATAGATACATGCCCGTTAAGAGCGTACTGCAGTCATGCATCATGTAAGCAGCATTTCTAACGCTTTCAAAAGTGTCAGATGACTCTCCAAGGCATGTGCTGGAGAATGCTCTGGAGAATATGTGTGTACTAAATCCAACACGTTAGCAATGTGGGACTTACTGAGGATGTGGCTCATGGCAACCCCATATGTTGCTGGACAGTCCAAACAGAGAAGGATGACCTCCCTGGTTTGTCTGTAGATGCTTCCCAGTGGGAAACTGTGCATACAACTGCAGAATTTAAGCATGCAAGAGTGAGGCAGGATAAGTAAGGAAGTGAAATGCCAAACAACCGTGTAGGACCTGCAAGCATTTTTATTGTCAAGAGAAGCATGGTGCAACTTCTGCAAATTTTCTGTCCAGGTAAAACTGGCATTCGTGACAAAAACGGTGCCTAACAGGAGATCAGGAGGAGGGCTTACTTTTCGTTGAAACTCAGGACTGGGAAGCCCTTTGCTAATTCTAACCAAGGAATGTTAGGCCTTTCTCACCTCCCCTCTACCCGCAGTACGTGCACATATTTGCAGCTGAGCACCACAGTCTCTCTCCTGCTCTCCAATGCCACGTGCCAGAGGCAGCAAATTGACTTGATCTACATCCAGCCAAATAGCTGACACAGCAGCTCTGAAAGCAGGACTGGGCATGATGCTGAAAGGAGCCCTACTTGTCTTGGAGCCCTACACTCACATGGGCCTGCTACAATTAACTCTTTACAGATGAATTTTGAGCACAGGAGGTAGAGTTTGACCATAGATGATAAACTTTCTGGAACAATTTTGAAAAGTTGTAATAAATGACCTCTGAGACTGGTTCCGCAAGTGTTTTTACACACATTTTCAACCAAAGCGCCTGAGATTCTGAGCCTTAGAGAAAACATTCTTCCTTAAAATTTGAATTAGCATCAGCATAAATCATAAGAAAGCTTGAACTTTCCTTCTAGCTCAGGCTAGCAGCCCATCACCCCCACTAACTTGCTTCAGACTGTGGCTCATACCTGATATACAGAAAAAACTAAGAAACAGCTCACATTTAGAGTGATCCTTCCCTTGGCCTAGTCTCCCAGACTCAGTGGTTTAAACCTTTTCAAGCTGGGTCAACTTGTTTAATAGCATACTCATCCAAAATTCAACACAAACATAAATCCTTTCTTCTCTTAAGGCTTTCTTTCATAATCACAAGAAGACTTGTTCACACGACCCACCTACTGGAGCAGCATTCTGCAGTCTGACACTCCCTGGGGATATCTTTGTATCATCTCACATTTTTACCTCCCAACTTCTCACTGGCACTCAGGATTGGCTTATCACACTCATTCCAGGCTTACCCCCACAACTTGCTGCTTGGACATTCGATCAGCAGTAGCTTTTAAGTTCTGGAAAGCTGTGATTAGTGAGAAAAATGATCAGCTTCTTCTAAAAGAGGAAGAAAATCTTAAATGCTGTAATATTTTCTGCACTGGTACATTACCACGTGTAGTTCATTTGTTCTATGCAAACCAATTCCTAGAACACCCAGGTTTCTTTCTGCACAGGGCTGAGGGCATGTTTCTTCTTTGTTCTGTTTCTCAAAATCCTTGATGTGTTTCGGTGTCGGTCCCTATCTCCCACAGCTTTTTATATGAAGGTGTAAGGAGATACAGTTGGGAGAGTTGAGGGAAGATGAGCTTGGAGAGGTGACCCACTGCTTCAGAGACCTCCCCGCCGCCCTTGCCGATGCTTACCGTAACCCATGAGGGACTCGCACCTCCATTCCCCACCCTCGAAAGGCTTCCTGCAGCTCTCCCATAGCGACGCTTGGTGCACGTAGGGCAAGGTCTGCGACTCCAGCCAGCCCCTGCCCGCCAGCGCGATGATACCGAAGATGACGCCGATGCCCAGGAGCAGGGGTAGGATCCATCTGCACCGCGTGTAGTCGAGGCCGTACTTCACCATCTTGTGGGGCCGCGGGAGGCTGGCGGGCGAGGAGAGCTGTCTCTGCTACCGAACCAGCTGCGCCAAGCAAAGGGTGCTTCTGCAAAGCTCCCCGAACGTGAGCACCCCTATCCACCAGCCCGTGTGCAGGTGACTGAGAAAAGCGTTTTAATCAGGACAGGCACGGGAGGGAGGGAGGCAGCTCCACCTAAATTCAAATGAGTAAGAGCCGCCACTGAGCCATAACCAGTCCGGCCAGGGAGAGGCTGCGAGGCTGGGTTTGTCAGTGGGATCCTCTCTGCTCTGCTGACTCGGTAACAAAGAGGGTGCTGTTTACCCTCGGCATTTAACGCTTTCCTTCCTGCCGCTCCCCAGCAGAAGGAGCGTCACACAGCTGTGCTTGCAGCTTCGCAGCTCCTGAGGGATTTGCATCGGGGCAGGTGAACGCAGGAGGCAACCCAGGCAGCTGTTTGCTCTGGAGGGTGGCGGTTGCTTCTGAAAATTGTGTGTTGAAAGCTGCCTTTTTTGACAGCTTTGGTTTAAAAATGAAATGATACCCTATCTTTGACAACCAAAGGAAAAAAAAAATCCTCTGGCTGCTATTAAGCTGAGACATAACTGCAGGGAGGGCGGGGGGGAAAGAACACAAAAGTTTATCATTACAAATATAGCATAGTCAGGTTATAGCCTCTGTGGGAGAACAAAAACTAGGCTTTGGTTTGACTGTGCCTTGTGAAGTCTCCCTGCATGTGGATCTGGATGTGCATACCCTGCTCAGGGCATGCCAGAGCCTGCCTGTGATGTGCTGCAAGCGCAACGTGGAGACGAACCACAGCCCCCCCGTGCCCCGCTGCAGGTTGTTCTACCGGCCAGCTCAGAAGCAACACAACCGTGCTCGTAGCACTCTCCCTTGGAACTAACACGTGCCTCAACCCAGTATTTTGGTTGTTTGTACATCTGGAAGCAGCTGCACCACTTGCAGATCGAAGCTGGTTTCTGTGAAACATGGTGAAGCCCAGAGGATGCAAAGCATCCTTTGTTCCCGTGGTGGATTTTGTCAGCCGGGTCTGCATCCAAACCCAGACCCGATGTAGGCACAGAGATTTGCAGCTATACTGCAGCTTTCACGGTGCAATGAGACATCCATACTGAACGGCAAACTTCACAGCACTTTACCAAATTAATATTCATAAATCAGTAATACAATATAAAGGAAATTCATAATTTACATTGAGTTAATACACTGTACAAGAGTGTGCATGAAGAGGTCTTGAGCTCACGTAGACCCAGACTGGAACATCCACACCAGTGAGCTGAAGCATCGTGAAGAGGCATTAGCTCCATCATGAAAGTGATTTGAATGGGTTAATGAGACACTGTGCCTTACCTCCAAGCAGAGATAACTTATTAGCTTGGTGGTAGAGTAGCAGTGGTGTGGCTGCTTTGCTTCTCATTCTCCAGCTGGTGCAATTCTGGTAGCTGAAGCTTTTTGGCAGTGGCTCCGCTGTCGTACGGTCATACTCCATTTTCTTGAGGTTGCGAGAGGTCCATCAAGGGCACCCAACAGGTCTCTGTGCAGGAGACGTTTTTACAGCCTTGGCCTTTGAATTTGAGAGTCTCTTAAAGTAAAAGCCAACTATCACGACATCTCAGCTGCTGTTTTGGGATGGAAATAAGGGGCAACATCAAGAAAAATGAAACTGTTTTGTAAAGGACACTTTAGGGATCCCTTGTAGATCACATTTGTACTAGCCACAGATTCAGTTATCTTTAACCTAAATATAATGAATGCTTAAAGGGCTAATTATCAGTTCTAACACACCGCAATATATCTTTTTATGCATGGAATTTTGATATTTACATTGAAACATATTATTTGAAGCTCACCCTTAGTGATGCTTAGTTATGCTGGTACCTGGAGCCTGTCCATGTCTGGTAACACACATTCTTTCAGTTGCCACAGCTGAGGTAAAGATGGTCACAAAATCTTCAGAAGACTGAGACAAAAAAGGTTTGGATTAGGATATTAAACGGTTTCTAAATGATGGCTTCAAAAACACTTATGCATGTGGCAGTAGACTAGCCCTCGCTCAGCTGTCTGTATCTAATCTCGTCAAGTCTCAATCCTTCAAGAATAGTTACAATTTTCTAAACACTTTTTTTTTTTTTTTTCCTCAGAGTAAACAACCAAATTAAAGCAATTTTGTAGATGAAATCCACAATGAAGTCAGGCACTGTCAGGTATTTTAAAGCCAGAGCTTGCTGAAGAAAAAAATCCTCTTCCCTTTTTTATTGAATGCTCAGCCATGTTTTAGGTAGCAGTTTGTGACTGAAGGATTTGTCATTGGTTTTTGTCATGACTCACCTTTGGATGAATGCATATTGTCAAAAATGTTAGCATTTGCAGGATGATACCACAGAACACATTTATCGCACTGAAAGAAAGATGAGTAGTGTTCAGTCATTGCGGGTGTTTCCGCATGTTGCCCATCTTTGTCATCCTTAAGTAACTTAAAATGACAAGCAATCCTCACTTTCAATACAAGGGTAATTTGTCATATCTGGGACAGTAGAGAGGAAGATGTATTCAAAGCTGACAAAACGAAGTATTGCATGTAATTCTGATACCCCTGTGGCAAACAGGGAAAAATGACTGAAAACTTCTGTTACAGAGTCTGTGATTTGAAGTGACGACTTACCCACAATCGGCTTTGTATTTTGCGGTGTATGAGCTGTGTAAAAGCAGCTGGTTCTTCTGCTTTTTCAGTATTTGTAGATAATCCCTTAACCACCAGCATCATCTGTTGAAAATGAAGATATATTATCAATGTTAAACCTGTTAGGCTTTAGTGCACTTTCTGCATCTCAAAATATTCCTAATGAATTTTCATTGCTACTTGAAGTAATCAAGTAAGCAGTGGGATATTGGTAAAACAAACAATTTTAAGACATTAGAGCTAAAAATAACAATATGCCCTTTTAGCCAAGACACAAGTAGTTTTCTCAGTTGAAGGAGAAGCTAACAAATGATTGGCAGTACATTTCCATCCACCTTTAGTCTGCTGAGCCTATCATGTGAACTATATCATAGAATCGTAGAATCATAGAATCTCCTGAGATGGAAGGGACCCACAAGGATCATCGAGTCCAGCTCCTGGCCCCACACAGGACCACCCAAAAATCAGGCCCTATGTCTGAGAGCGTTGTCCAAACACTTCTTGAACTCCAGCAGGCTCGGTGCCGTGACCACTGCCCTGGGGAGCCTGTGCCAGTGCCCGACTGCCCATACATATGTATGACTGTAGATTGACATGGATTGACCAACTGCAGTGCATGTTCATGACTTTTGCAGCAAGAGCATTTTCATTCTTTGATATTCACACTTCTTAAGAACAAGAAGCCTCCACAGTTGTTTTTTTTAAAGCTTTGCTAAAATTATTTTACGATCCATTCTCTTGTCTGTTATCCTACATCTGACAAGTCACCCTGAGCAACTGAGCAACATTTTCTGCATGAACTGTTATAAATCTTATGATAATTATTGCTATTGATTCATTCACAGCCATGGGGCCTCTATTTTCTGATAATGCCAATCTGCTGTTTTCCTTCAGACAGATGCATCTTGCCTTGCAGGTGCAGTTATTGTTATAACCACAACCTACAGAGTGATGTAGCTCAGTCAGCCAAATTATGCTTAGGCTAAACAGTACCTTGTGGTCCTCCTTCTACCCTGTATCTCCTGTGCACCAAGGCAATAGGCATGGGCTCTGTTATCCATATGACTAACATTTCTTCCATAAGAAGCACATGCAGAAAAATACCTTTAGACATGAAACTGTTCACAGGGTAATCCAAGATGCAATTCCTTTACATTAATCAGGAGAATACTGAAAATGCCTTTTGAACAGGACTTGACTTTACTTCATTATAAAATAACAACACCCACATAAAAAAAATGAACCCAGTTGAGACCTTGTAGTTTTGCAGATGCTGCCTAAAGGCTAGCATTGTTGTTTACGTACGCGGAACTCAATCTAAAACAAGAAGAGGGTTGGGGAAACTACTGAGCCTCCAGCAAGGAGAGTTGGACGGTTGGAGAGTTTCACGGAGAGCGTGGTCGGGCACTGGAACAGGCTCCCCAGGGCAGTGGTCACAGCACTGAGCCTGCCGGAGATCAAGCAGCGTTTGGACAACGCTCTCAGACCCATGGTCTGATTTTGTGGTGGTCCTGTGTGGGGCCAGGAGTTGGACCCGATGATCCTCGTGGGTCCCTCCAATTCAGGATATTCTATGATTCTGTGACAGGTTCACTTCCACTCTCTTGGCTGCCCTTCTGGGGGAAGGGGCCACAGGTTGCTCCTCTCAGGTGCTCCCAGGTCTTTGCCTCACTGAGCCAAGCCCCTGAAGCTTGGGGAGAGGGTTTTTCCTTTCCCATGTGCTGGACATTTCAAAGGACTGTCCTGCAGTCGTTGGACACAGGCTCTTAGGTGACGCTTGTGGTAGCCTCACAGTGGCTGGTGATGGGTCCTGCTGCCATGTGGCTGGGAAAGCCGCCTCTTGCTCCTGTGGGCAGCACAGGAGAGCTCTGCAGAGGCTTGAGACCTCCTCTGCTCACTAGCTGCTGAGCTTGGAAGAAAATCTCTATGGGGTTTTGTTAAGACTTTTAGCAAGAGCTGTCTAGGACTTGCATGCAGTCCGACCTCCCAACCCTGCCCCACACATGGCGCTCACTGATGCTTGTCGGTAGAACAGGCCTCCCTCAACAAGACAAATGCATAGGCTTAAAAGGCGCTTCCTTCCCTTAGCAAGGTTATATGTGCAAAACCAGAAGATTATCATAATAGCAGGTTTTAACGGCAGAGTAGTGAACTTGAGGCTGCACCCACGTTTGTTACTTACGTGGGCAGTTCAAGGCAGTATTAGGAAACCACAAAAGGAAAATCTTTGTGTGCCTGAGCATGGATTTTGTTTTCAGCTGGTTTTTGTTAAAGGACATGGCTTCTTCTGGGCAAGCTCTATGCTGGAACAAGGCGTAATCCACAGTTACTTCTCACCGATGCTCTACAGAGGTTTGATGAATTCAGCCTTCCACCCACACAAGTGGCAGAAATCAAGGGTGTCCTGTAAAACCACCACACAATTACAAGCCCACTCGGGCCCTGAGGATTTGTAACCATCTGGGGGGTCAGCAGCTTCCTAGCGTGGCTGTCAGGAGTATCAGATCTTTTAGAATGATAATTTTACTGAAGTGACTTGCTTTGGGGCCCACAGCTTCCCTGTGGCATGGTGAGGCGAACTAAACAGTTGTCCCAACACAGTAGATCATAACAGTAACTCCTTGTAAAACATACAGGTCAGCTACCTTAGGAGAGGTGTAAAATCAGCCTTACACAGGCAATTCCCAGGTGCTACACCCTCACTACTTACAATTCTCTGTCAAAGAAATCGCTTCATTTACTGTGCCTTATGGCACAGTTGGGAACAGCACCAGCTACTTCTTTAAGTACTTTGAGATTTACAGATAAGACATGCATACCAAGCATACCTTTAAGAGTTTTAGCCATGAATTTTCACGTTGAAATTTTCCAGTCAAAAGTAGAGTTTTACTGAAACCAAAATGGTATGTGAAAATGACTATTTCAGTTTCAAGTGTTTTTTATGGAATGGATTTGGGAAGCAGGCTGAAAAGAAAACAACGGTCTGCCACCAAGATTTTCAAATTTTCGTGGTCTTGATACAAAATGCAGTTAGGGTTGTCCCGTATTTTGCCTTGCAAGTTGTTTTGACTGTCTGTCACAGAGCAGAAACTATTTTTCAAGTACTGCGATTCATCCGGATTGGATTCTCTTTTCATGGTACGTTCTCCTTATTTCTTGTTCTGTGGGACTGCTAACACAAAAAGGGTTTAAGAATAGGCTTGCTACTGAAAAGGGACTGTAACAGCCACACGCCAGCTCCCGCCCTAGCGATAGGCCTCCATGTGAACTCAAGATCACGACAGATGACGGGCATACTTCAATTTGTGATTGTTCCCCAGGCCAGCACAGCGCGGAGGACGGGTGTTAGCTGGGTTGCAGTTCCCCTCTCTGCGCCCACCACAGAATTGTGTTCCAGTCCCCGCTGCTGCCTGCTGTCACGCACAGGACGCAGCTGAAGGGCATTGCCGCCAGGTCTCCCACCCAGTGTAGGCACAGCGTAGCTGCCGCAGTCCGGGCTCTTGGTGGTGAGCAGCGCGAGGAAGAGCCATGCCTCGTACTGCTGCGGGATTTTACACTTCAGCTGCTCCAGGCGTAAACAAGCACGGGCTCTTGGGCTCACAGTTTCACATGTGAGTGCTCACCTTGAGCCTTTCTGAGCCCTCTCAGCTGTCCGTGTCTCAGGGAACCCCGATTTCCAGTGTGCACCCTTGATGCTCCACAACTCTCAATACTTATAAATTCACAAAGAGTGCTGTGGAAAATAGGATGTGTTGGCCACATTGCCATAAATAAGTAAAAAGCAACAATCATACCAATCCCTCTGGTAAATACTGTCCAATCCTGCAGAGACATATCCACGAGGAATGTAATTCATGGAAAAATTCATATTCATTATTTACATCATATAATGCATATTGCTTATCATATATTATCATTTGTTTATATTATTTGCATTTATATTATTTATATTCTAAAGCTCTAGACACACCTACATGTTTTCCACTACAGCATTTATTATGAATTTGGCCTTATTAAATTTAGATATTCAAAAATCGTAATAAAAAAATCTTCGGATTATTCTGATGACTCTGAAGTCTTTTCAATGTAATTGTATACAGGCAAAACTTGAAGGCATTGGCTTTTTGCCTGGAATTTCTGGATGTTGAGCTCCATAGCTGGAGCAGCTTGGCCCACACCTTTTCATGCCAGCAAATCCCAGATAAATGCTGCTTACTGCACTGGTGCAGACCTGCACAGGGGATGCCTTGGACCTATCTTATAAATATGCTGCACGTGCACAGCAAAATCAGCACATCCGTGGTCCATCAGTCTGCACAGATCACTGCTGCACCTGTGCAGTGATGCTGACACATCCCAGGTGCCGTGGACCCAGTTTTTTCTACACCTGTGCATGTATCTGTTGCAGGAAGGAATCGCAGCCAGACACTCAGCATCCCTGCCTTTGGGAAACACATCCTCCACATTTGATTATGTTTCATTCTGGTTGTAAGTATCAGCTCTCAATTTCATTTCAAAATCTGTGCTGTCTCACCTACTGGCACTGAAAATCCCATTTTTTCAGACTGCTGTTCCCTATTGCCAGTAATCTCCACTGCTCTGCATTGTGGCACCAGTACTCAGCTCTTTCGCCTGTTGTGAATATCCTAAAGCATTTTGGTTTCCGTTGATGTATGTATGTGCTCAGTTCATCATTAATTCATAAACGCACAATGATCTCATCAATTCTTTTTTTTTTTTTTTGTAACTTTTCATTTTATTATGTGGGTATTCTTCTTTCTATAGTGCTTATCACCATAACAACCCTGCCCCCCCCCAAAAGGTTTCTATTATCTGGACTACACCGTATTGACTTATTTATGTATTCTGGGTCCAAAAGTCCTTAGACGCAAGAAGTAAAGGCCAGGTGAATATTTCTTAAGAATTGTCTCGTGAAGGAATTGTCTAAAAAGTGAATCACTTGTTACATCAACAGAAAATACAAAATCTCAGTGAGGCATGGCAGCTGCTTCTCATTATCCATGAGATTTAATCATTCCAGTCACCCCACTCAGGTGAGTTAGCCTTCTCTAGCACCCAGTCACACAGGCTGAGTGCTTTTTACTCCCCTGAAGGGAGAGCTGGGTGTGCTCAGGTTCTCTGAGCGGCTCTGTCCTCACCAAGGCTGGGCTAGAAGGAGGCAGCCTGAAGCTTGGTGGGGTTTTTCCAGTTTTACAGAATGAGGCTGTAGCTGAATTAAGACTCCTAGGTAAGCGGGAGTACAAATCTTCTTTGTGTTAAAAAGAGGGGCGTCACACAAGCCCACCAATTATTTTCAGAGCATTTGGGAAAATCTAAAATGAACAAAAGTATTTTCCCTAACCGTGTATTTAAAATTAAGAGTAATTAAAGGAGAGGGAAAAAAGAAAACACAAAACAACAACAAAAACAAGCAAGTAGCCAGAATCCAGGGTGGTAAGTGCATTTTAAAACTAGGACACTTAAGGAAAAGGGCAGCTAAAAAAGGAAATGGTGAACCTGTCTTTCCAGAAATGAGAAGCCCCAGGCTGGTTTGATGCAGTGGTGGCCAACGTTGAATTTGCTGTCTGTATAAAGTCAGAGGGAGAAAGAGTTGTTACAGAATGTGAGTAGCATAGGACTATTTACAGGCCACGCATAACATGAGGTTAAAAATGGGAAGGTTTCTAATCACTGGAGAAGTGCAGCCTTCCACTGAAAACACCAGGTGAATACTTCATCTTTGCCTCCCTGCTGAAAGTGCTTGATCAGTGTATGGCAGTTATTTGGCAGTTTTGGTTACGAAGAACAAGCTTCCCACATCTGAGACCTTCTGTAAACCGTAACGTACTTAAAATGTTTAGGGTTCCTCCTGAAGTTGTGATGCATTTAGGAGGTTTTGGCTTAGCCAAGAGTTTTCTATGCCTGGCACTTCTGATGAAAGCATACAGATGTGTTCTGCAGTGTATACTCAAACTTATTTGACAGGAGAATGCAGTTGTTGCCTCCTGGATAGATGAGGTTTTCAACTCCATTTTATTAATCCAGTGGTTCATAGATACTGATGCTCACATTAAGATAAGAATGCCTATTTTCTTGAATTTATGAAATGAGTCCATGAAACAGAAACAACACCAAGTTTCTACAACTATCAATTAAAAGTTTTAATTAAGCTACCACATTTGAAAGGAGTGCCACATACATTAGTATTACTTGAGAGTAATTAATGACTATTTTCAACAGCTTTCTCCCAAACATCTTAATTGTGTAACATGCTACTTATGTTTCTACCCACCCAGTATATTCAGAACCACATTTATTTTACATTTGTCCTTTTTTTGACAAGTTACAACAATGCTTATAAAAAACATACAAAAGACTTAAGTTATGCTAAACCTTATTGCTGTACCATCCTCCCTCTCATTAGGAAGGGTGTCCATTTTCTTACGTCTTTTCTCCTCAGCTTTAGCTGTGCAAGGATTTTCTAGACTTGGGATTCTCTTCTGTGTTTTGAATTCACTAGAAAGGTACTATCATTACTCATAATACAGATACGTCTACACAGTGTACCCCCCAGCCAGTACTGTACAGGAAAAAAAAAAAAAAAGACATTTGTCACAGGTTATCTTCTTCAGCAAGAATCACAAATGCAGCTGATCGTATATGCCATGACTGAGCTTGTAACACAGTTCTGAAGTCTGCAGATGTTTGTACTCTGTAAAATCATAAAATACAGGCCTGCGAGGGACCTTAGGACATCACCTAACCTTTCCAAAACAGGGTCACATACAAAATGCAGAATTATCAAATTATAAAAGGTGTTACAAAACAGAAAGATACACAACATACAACACAAGATATATTGGGCATTGAAAAAGCTTAGTTCTAAATTCCTTTAGTTTTACAGAATGCCGATTAATGCTTTGTAAGTTCTATTTTGTACACGTGCACGAATTCATAAACCCACATGTTTATCCTCTCCTAAGTACTGGGTTCACGATAAGGGGAAAGCAGTCCTGTAACACACAGCGTTTGCCTTCCACCACAACTACACCCCTCTCACAAACCTGTCCCTATGCCAGAGCTCCTTCCCCCACAGCTGGCAGAGGAACTCCCCACATGAGACTCGAAGTTCCTTCTTCTTCCCCAGCTGAAGAAAGCTCTGACAAAGGTTATAGACCTTAATTAAATATGCTGTCAGCTGCTGCTGGTCCATGACAGATGCAGACACAGCTCTGTCTCACTGGGAAACCTACTTGGAGCTGCCAGCTCCAGCAAGACGAGCTGGAAGCCCGGCAGGCTACTCCCAGAGCCGTGAGTCTGTATGAAGTTTGCATGCATATATTGCTCGTAGACTGCCTTCCTATTTATACCTGTTATCCCTAGTGACTCACAAAGCATTCCCAAGTTTACTAATCCCTGGAGTACCTACAGTGTGTTTTAGAAACTTCTGGAGGTTTTCGACACCTTATGCCAAGATTTCTCTCCGAAGCCTGTCTGATAATTAAAACACTGCAGTTTTAAAAAGGTAGACATAAAGAACAGTGTATGTTTCTACTGAAAAATATTTTCTAAGTCAGCATCTCCCAAATACCATGTACAAAGGTACATACTTTAACATCTGAAGATTTATTGGTTCTCTGTGACAATTAATATTTAATTATACGTGGCTCCACCATAAGTCCTGCAGTGACCACAAAACCACAGTAAGTGTTACACTAGCCGCCATTACACACATTAGCTCCATGCTTTAGAGGACATCTGCATCCAGCTGCAACAGATGGTGGAAAGAATAAATTTTAATTTTATTTTCCCCTTAGTTCATACAGTTAATAGTCAACAATAGTCCAGTAACAGGAATGAGAAGAGATTCTTAGGCAGCATGTGACTGTAATAGACTCAGTAAAGTTCCTTCCTTGGGACTGACTTTGGTGGAAGAAAAAGCATTCTTTGGAAGGTTTTTTTTTTTTTTTCCCCTAGTTCTATTTAAGGCAATTTTGTCAGAGGTAAAAAAATAAAATAATTTGCAGGTCCCCCTAGTGGGTTATTTAAAATCTCTCTTGCTCCTTTCTGTATTTGAAACACTACATCTTTATTCATAAGCAAACGTTTGAATAAAATAAGGATGACTCAATTAGTTGGGAAGGAAAGGAGCAAGTAAACCACCCAAACAGAATTGACATGAGAATACATAAATAATACTTTAGGTAAAAGCTATTTGTTTAAAGACGCCAATGTTTTTCCTAATTTTTTTTTTTTTACCAGTGCTAGTGAGAAATACTCTGAAGAAATAAGGTGGTTTTTTTCAGTCTCTTATAATCGCACCAAAATTTACAGCAGAGGTGCTCTTCTGTTGCTCCGACAATTGATCGTAGTTGGATTTAATCTTTCAATTTAAGTATGGTGCTCTCTCTGGGGAGGAGTAGTAATAGGTCGGCTTGATGTTTCCCAGGACTTCATCTTCCCAATTGGGGAGGCAGCAGAAGAAGAAAGCGCAACCTATTACAACAACAGTGCTGGCCCAACCAAAACCATAGGCCCAGCTGAACATATTATCTCCTATCAGTGGAATTTCTTCTGTGAATTTCACTGGGTAGATGACCAAGCCTATGATCTGGAATGCAGCTACGGAGAGAAAGAAAGGAAAGCCAAGAGTAAATGACAATGAACGCTGTTACATTTCCCACTAAAAAACGCTCTCTGGAGACAACTGCCTTGCCCTCTCAGACCCGCAGCTTCAGTCCTACAATGACATCTGCGCTCCTGCAGAGGTGCGTGACTTCAGGTCTAGGCAGGTCCCCACCTACCTGGTGGCGGCAGCTACAGCTGACATTGCCACCTTGCTGAGGCGCTCACCTGCGCGCCAAGACCAGCCCCGTCCTACAGCCAGGCACCCTGGTCCTTGTGGAGCCAGCTACCTCCTTGCTTGTACCATAGCCCCCCAGCTCCTCCTCTTCCCAGGAAGGTGGGAAGCACCTGGGGCTCTCAGCTCCAAAGTCTTAGCATGCAACTTGCAGGGTCAAAGCTGGTTTTTGCCCCAGTGCACTGCTTTTGGGAAATTGTGCACGAACAAAGGCTGCTGTAGCTTCCCTAACCATTATCCTCTCAGATCGCAGGTCAAACTTCCATTGTTCCCCATGAAAATGAGTCACAAACCAGACAAAGACATCTTATTTCATAAGGGAGGCTCCATCTACCATGTTTGTCTGCTGATGCCTCTTTTACATCTAGGACAACCTTGTCTTTGCACCCAGCCTTACCAACAACAAACAGCAAGCCTCCAATTCCTCGCACAAAGTTGAAACGGAGTATTTCAATTGAGAATGCGATGACTGCGAGGGTGAAACAGATGACCAGGATCACAAAGCCAACGAGGTATGTAGCTGCTGCTGCTCTCCCCCATCCTTGAAAAGAAAAGAAGAAAGATGTCACACACAGCAGTGCACTGAACTGTAGGTCATTGCAGGTCTTCCGTTTCCTTTAGTCACTTATTTGTTGAAGTGCTTTACTGTAAAAAGCAAGCCCTATGTCAAAGCACTACTGGATTTCTCCAAAGTGCACAGCTGCAGAGCAGAGAGGCACCGCTGTCAGAAAAGCAGCTGAACTCCCTGCCTGCTAATTTGTCCTGATGAAAAGAGGGGTATAGTATAGCACAGTAACAGAGATAACACCTCCAAACTCAGCATAAGACACCCAGACATCTGAGCAGATAGGGCACACAACCTCTGAGAATGTACTTTATCATTATCATCTCTGTTTGACATACAAATTTATAAAACCACTTCCATGCATGGGGAAGCTTGAGAGCAGACAAGAGGGTACAGCCACAAGATACAACTGCTGGGAAACGAAAATGCTGTCAGCATACAGCTTCCTGTCTGCTTGTTTCTGACAAGAATAACGTATATGAAGCAAAATTAGCATGACCAAAAAGAAATAGTTTTGGAATAGCCGAGCTGAGAGATGACAAAGAGAAAGAGAATGCTCTTGAAGATAAATATCTATTCACAGCCGAGAAGATTTAGAAATAGCTAAAATGCTGTGGGTGGAGAAAAAAAATAGAGTCAGAGGTGACGTGGAAGAGCCCTCTTTGAATCATTACTTTGAGGTTTGATGGGACCGGGCAGTGCACAGACCCCTAGGTTCAACAACAGCATCAGGCAGCTGCGGGCTGAAGAGGCTCAGAGGTGGAGCAGAGGGCCTGACCCCAGCCGAGCAGCGGCTGGAGCTCACAGCTCTCCTACCACACGCCAGCGCAGCAAGGGAGTGAAAACCTCCGGAAAACTGCCAGTAATTCCCATTTCACAGTGACACAGGCTTCTGAAAAGGCACCATTGTGGCTAGACCCCATTCTCTTTAAAAACTACACTGAAGTTTGTGAGCCCAATGCAAACAACAACAGAAAAGATGTTCCTGCCTAGAGGCAGGATACCTACCCACAGGGCCTGAACTATACCTACCGGTGCTTGGGTTTCAGTGAGCTGTCATCACAGCTCACTTTCCGTGTCTGCATAACACGGGTTTTGACTTTCACACGCTCAGACATAGGTAGGGCCAGATCCTGAGCTCCCTCTAACGTAGGAATAAAGGGAGCAGCAAGATCTAGGACAGAATATTTCCCCAAAAAATCTCTCTTTCATCAGAGTTGTCTGTTCCAGCACAGCTACAGTGATTCTGGAGACATCTTGCTTTTAACACAGCCTCCGTCAAACAAGTCCTTCTTGTGTAAAAACTAAGAAAAAGACGGTGAGACCGAGAACATTTTCCTGAAGAGTTAAAACTGTCTGTCCTAACCCATGTGCTCCACTGTTACATAAAAAGAAAAAAAATAGTAACTTGAGACAGAGAATGCAACACTACCACCACCTGAAGGCAGTCAAGTTGGCACAGAGAGGGCAAAGAAAAGGCTTTTCTCGGAGCTACTCAACACAGCAAAAACTTTCAAACCAGCTCTCATCAGCCTCCACACCTCCTGCAGCCAGTTCTGCGTGTTTCATGCCCTTGCCGAGGAGAGTGCTGCCGGGGCAGGAGGGACGCAGCACACCCCATTGGCATTTGGAGATTGTAGCTATGTCAGTGATCCGATAACATCTTTTTCTTCAAAATATTCTCTGACGTACCTAATGCAGATACTGGACATTGTCTCCACAGCAGGATTATTTAGCGATAAAGAATATTAAAGGATATTTAGCCATTACACATAGCCAGCCCAGGAAAAGTGATTCAGACTAAACAAACTAGGAATGCTATTTATCGATATCAGCCCTATGAAGAAAAAAAAAGAAGCAAGCAGTAGTAACAACAGCAGCAAGGAACACTTTTATTTATCAAAGAACGTTCCCCTACAAATGCATTATACACGCTAGCGCAGTGTAGGAAGCTAAGCCTGGCATCTGCCTGATACAGGTTAGATTGCAAACTCAAATACACCAGCAGGCTAGACGCCTTGAAGTTTGCTGCAACACAGTCAGGACTGCAGGAGGTACAGGCTGGAAAGCCCTCAGTGCTCTCTCTGCTGTTTCCAGACCCTGTGTGCTCAGTTTACAAGGATAACAAGCTTTTGGATACAGGTCAGCCCTGGCTCCACTCACAGTGAATTATTTGCTCGTCTCTGGCGATATGAAAGTGACAACACATGTAGCTGTAGGAGATGCCTAGTTAGGAAGACTAATATCAAAACCAGCTTTTTTCGGGTCTTCAGAAACCGGTCAGTTGTAGGCACCACCATTACGAAACTCACAGCGTTTTTTGTGCTCACATGCAACAAAGTTCAGCGCTGGTGAGCCCATACCTTCCCTCCTTCTCCTGCCAGATTATCTTCTCCAGCAGCAGTTATCAGCAGCATGCTGTTGATAAGACCGAGCCATTGGTGCCGGCCACCGCGATGGATGGATCTGCTCTAGGCAGGACTAGATAACAGCTATTGAACAGCCAGCCTGCCACATTAGCACTGGTGGGAACAACAGGAAGAGCAGCAAAGTGTAGCTAGACACAGTGTAAGAGAAATCTCAAAAAATTAACCCTGTCATTCCCACACCTATTAAAGCCAGGCCTTCCTGGCTCCACATCCTCCCAGAGACTCCCGGAAGCTGGCTGAGCCTCCGCAGGCACCCAGCCTCTGCCCACGAGTTCCTCTGCCTGTGGCCCCCGACTGTCGGGGGGGAGAGGTGCGTATTTTGTCTGTTTTTCCTGGCTTAAGAGCTGGAGAGATCTGCTAGCAGTCTGAGAAGGACAGATCAGCCCCAATTTCCAGTTGGTTTGTGCTCAGAAGAATCCTGTAAACACGAGAGATTTAGCCAGAATTTATGTTTTCCATAGAAATAGAGAAATCTCTGGTCCCTTCGTTTGGCAGAGAGACAATTTCTTACTCAAAACATAAATACGACATCTGTTTATGAAATCAAACAATAACGCCAAAGTAATTTGGGGCTGCATAAATAGGAGGGCAGAAGAATGGGAGAACAGAAGAATGGAACAGTTTGAGGTATTACCGTTCCCCAGGTCAGCTTTACCTCAAAGAAGAGTCAAGTTCTTTGCTTCTAGTTGGCAGAAAAGTATTTATTATCAATTAGGTGGTGTTTAAAGAACATTAAAAAACTGTACAGGAGCTGAAGGGCTGTAATTACTGGGAAGGAGTAAGAGTTCTATTACACAGCTTGATTAATAATGACTATGCAAAAGAACTAAGCTGCAAGTGTTAGTATGTGAATAACTAGGAGGGGTCGGGATTATCTAAAGTTAATGGTGAGCATCAGTAATAGGATGAAATAAAAAAAAAAAAAAAGAGCCTTAGTGTTAGCTGTATTTCCTGATTTTATATGCCTGGGTCTCAGCCTCAACAGGGAAGAGATGGAAGCTCTGCAGGGTAGGACATTTACATCTAGATTTCCCTGCAGAAATGAATAAAAGGACTGAGAAAATAGTCTACCAGGAAGATGAACCAGTACAGGACTAGAAGTAACAAGCTATTCTCATCTTTGTTCACTTATTTACAAAATCAGAAGCTAGTTTGTCAGCTTGTGAATAACCGGAATCTTAGGGCAGAAGTTTTTACTGACATGCTTAGAAGAGACACACTTTTACATTGTAGTTATAATAGCTTCTGTATATAAAATAATAGTTTCTGTCATTTAAAATAAGTGAGTTTTTGTTTGGGGTTGAGCGCTCATAGCATGGAATGCCCAGAAACTATGCTTTTGTTCACAAAACAAAGAAGTAGTGGACTGCGAGCAAGAGAGTACTGTGAGTAATATTTTCTTGCGCACATAATGTGCAAATTTCCATGACGACATGAGCAGCAAAGGAAAGGTATGTGCACACCCATCATGAGCACAGGGCAGCCCAGAACTGAAGCCTTGCCAGGAGAGCTGGCTGGGAATTAACACCAGGAATCCCAGCTCTCCCTTGTTTTTAAACAGTGTAGAAAAAGCAATTGCTATCCTACCAAACTTAAAAGCCTGGTTTCAGCCATTTGTCTCCAACTGGAAGTCAGGAGAGGCAAAATCCTGTATGTTTCCAGTTTTTAATGCCTCCCTGTCGCTTACAGTAGAGGTGTGCCTGTTCACTGGCACAGAGGCAAGCCTGTCCTGCTCGCTGGGATCTTTTGCCAGGGAGTTTCAGGACACGTCTTCTGGGGGTAGCGAGGTACACCAACTGCTGCACCTCTTCTGTTAGCATTCTCCAAGTGCCTTCACCCAGCTGATACTGTAAGTTTGTCTAGAACACATCCTGGCATCATACATCAGACAGAACTATGCTGGAAAAGAGGTGAGGGTGCAATGAGTGTATCTGTAACGTTCCTCCTTTATTTACATGGCCCCTCAGTGAAGTTTGGCACATGCACGCAGTTTCACCAACAATCTGCGGTACCAAAGTTCAGTCCTCTGGCAACATGGGCACAGTGGCAGGCAAACATGATTCACAGAGCCTGGGCTCCTACCTCTAAGTCCCACCTTTTCCACCCCCCCACCCCCCCACCCCCTTCAGGGCTTACTAAGGATCGGGATGAATGCTTCCATTTTTCTAAGTTGGCTATTGTGTACTTAATGTTCCTAACAGCTGGTCGGTATCATAAGTAATAGTTAATGAGCATGGGATCACCTTTATTGCACACATACACACCCATCTTTTATAGTGACAATTCAAGCCAAAGTCACAAGCAGCAGGCATTTAGAACTGGGAGAACATTGCCACCCACAATTACTGTTCCTAAACTTACAGGATCATCACTGTTAAGATAAAGGCAACCACCCTCTCCAAGTAACCACACCACAAACAATCCCTCGTCATATCTGATGGCTCACTGATATGTTTCAAACACACAGACAACAGTTTTATCCAGCAATGGTCCAAACTAAGTCATCTTGAGTCATATTATATGCAGTACAGCAGCTATGTGTTGCAACATACTGATAGATACACAGGTGCTGCCAGGCAGGTACTTCCCAGATGCAAACCAGTATAGACCTCAAAACAAAATCCCTTCCCCACCTCCCTACCAAGTGATACCCTACTCTTCTTTTTCCCTTTCTACTTCTTCCCTCTTACATGTGCATTAAGAAGCAATTCAGTTTAGGAGACATTCCTATTTGCAAATCTTTGTTTGTCTGTTCCTGCCCCTTTTTCCCCCCCATTTAAAATAAGTGACCAAACTGCTTTTTCTTTTTCTCTTCTTAGCATACATGCCACAGCTCAATTAAAATGTCTAATGTAGCCTTCTGTTAATGGGGACTCACTCTGAAGTCTTCTTTTCATCAGGAGAGGTGCAGGATGGTTAGTGTATAGTAGTTATCATATGCAAAACACAAGTTATGCATCTCAATTAATTTGCTTTTATTTTCCTGCAGCAGGGCTGTAAATGCCTGCTAGGCATTTTTTCCTTTGTAAATGCCCTCACCTACTTTAAGCCTAATTGCATTAGCATAGAAAAAAGGAAACAAAATAAATCAAACCTGAACTCATATGTTACATCCTGTCTCTAGATGTAAATAGTATGAGTAGACAGTGGCATTGATTTCCTCAGAATTACAGAAGAGGCAAAGTCAAGTTGGTCTAAAAAAGCCAAGGATTTAAATAAGCTTTGGTTTAAGGTTAAGGTTACATAGGCAAAGTCCAGGATACTATTCTCCTTCGACAGCCTGCTAACTGAGGAAACTGCAGAAAGTCACTTTTGCCCCAGAACGCTCAGGGCTGAAGCGAAGCACACACCCACCGTCACTCTGGGACGTGAGAGGAAGGGTCACTACACGAGACAGCAAGCCTCAGCAGCTCTGCTGCATTAGCACTTCTCCTCCGTGCAACGCAAGTTTCAGCCGCTCTCCTGCACTAGCTTTTCTGCCCGGGGTAGCGGGGCAGATGGCTATTTTCATCACACTAGCCAGATTCCTTCCACCTTCAGTAAAACCCGCAGCCATCACTTGGCCGGAAAACGAAGGCAGTGCTTTCGCAAGACATTCAGGATTCAGCTGAGGCAGGAGGGTCGCAAGGGCGAGCTCCTGGGCGGCAGCCCTGCGCGCTGGGGCGGCCGCGGACCCTCCGCCCGCACTCGCGCCGCCTTCCAGCTGCAGTCCCCGGGGGACCCCAGTCCACGGTCTTAAGGCGGGTCTGCTTATTTGGCCAGAAATATTTTGTTTGGGAGAAAAGCAGATGTAATCAGACCAGAGCTAGAAAAAAAAAAGAAAATAAAAACACACACAGCAACAGAAAGTCCCCAGGAAACAAACTGGGAGCGTGCGGCAAGAATATTACAGTGGCGATGCCAGATAAAAAAGCAGCTACGCAAGTTAAAGCTGAGGCACAATTATTCCCCGATTTGGGTCCCAGTGCAATAGAGAGGGATATACAGGAAACGGTATTTTTTCCCTTCGCAAACCCACATCGGGCCATTTCAAGCTGCAGGTCGGGAGGCATCCCTTAGCTAGGCAGGGTTAAGGTCTTCTCCCCCGCTGGAGGCCAGGGGAAGGCAGTTTTGCTATTGCCCAGGCAGCCCTGTGTAAACACGTCCGCACTTCACTGTTCGATCAGCCAGGCCGATGGCTCTGGGAGAGGGAGCTGGCACTGCAGGGCGAGGCTGCTGGCGCTGCAGCCCGCAAACAGCTGATAGAAAGCAAACTCCTGGCCGGTTGGCTCTCTTAGTTTGGTTACAAGAGAACTTAAAAGCCTGGCTCCTTATCGTGCTGACAGAAAAGACCGCTCTGAAGCAGTCTGAGGACCTGTACTTCTTCGCTCATTTAAGCCCCGAACCAGTGCTAGCCCTGGTTCCGCCCGGAGCAGCCGTCCCAGCGAGCAGCCGCCCCGCCGCGCGAACCTCTTCCAGCCGGGGCTCCCCGCGGTGCAGCCGCCGGCGCCCGGGCGCAGGGCCCCGGGAGGGGAGCGGGAGGGCGGGCTCCCCGCTTACCGTAGTCCATGAGGGATTCGCAGTTCCAGTTGAGGTCCTGCTCGCCCCGCGTGCAGCTCTCCCACAGCGACGCTTGGTGCACGTAGGGCTCCGACTCCGACTCCAGCCAGCCCCTGCCCGCCAGCGCGATGATGCCCATGATGATGGCCAGGCCCAGCAGCAGGGGCAGGAGCCAGCGGCACCTCCAGCAGGCGAGGCTGCACACCACCATCCCGCCTGGCTCTCGGGGGCACCTGGCGAGCCCGAGCTTCTCCGGCAGGGCGGGGGTGTCGTAGGGGAGCTCCTCCGCGAAGAGAGACTGCGGGCCCGCCGCTCCGAGCTGGGTTTTAATGCGCGCCGGGGGCGGAGGGAGTCCCACCCACACCGCGGTGACTCAGCCTGGCGGCGGCAACCTGTGGAGCGGCGGGAACGGAGAGGAGACGGAGGAGAGGAGGGGAGAGGGAGAGGGAGAGGGAGAGGGAGAGGAGAGGGAGAGGGCTGGGTCCTGCTCCTCGCCCCGTTCCACGCTGTGGAACAAACCGCCCCAGTCACGCTCCCCGTCCCACGCTCAACTCCGTGCTGGCTGCTCCCCTCCCGTGTCCAACCCCACTCCTCAGTCGTGGTCAGTGGCGCGGTCCTGTGCCCTCCTGGCCTGTGGCGGCCCGGGCACGGGGAAAGCCAAGGCTGTCGTGAGGCACTTGAACCACGTGGATGGACACCTCAGATGGCTCTGCTGTCGGGGCACGTCGACACGCTTGGTCTGAAAGTTGGTGCCCTAACGTGTAGTGCGGCATTTTGGCTAGGGGCGTGTTCAAAATCAGATTCTGCTCTTCAGGTTCTCAGTATACACAAGCCTTGTTTTGACGGCTGTTTGTGTGGATCACTCACATTATACCTGACCTCCGCACCATGCCCCTACGTTATACCCAACAGACTCTCCCAAGAGTCCGTCCGTCTTTCTCACCACCTGCAGATGTCTTGTTGGCAGCTCTAACTAAGCGCGGCAAAAACTTGTGTTTCACAAGCCCTGCCTTCTTCCCAGCTGGTTAAGCTCATCTTTTTCCTCTCTGCTCACCAGATAAAAACAGATCATCATTACCTAAAGCTAGTAACAGTAATGATGTTAGACACATTAGGTACTGAGCACTTACAATATGCTGCTTTACAGCTGAAATGGTCAACTCCTTGCCCAGTTGTCGGACAATTTAATGCAAATGAGAAGAAGAAAGAAAGGTGTTACCTGAGGATGGGAACATGACATTATTGACAAGGAAACAGCTCATCATAGCTAACACTTGTCTGGCATTAAGCTTAGCGTTAAACAAATTCATGGTTCCTAATGGCCGTTTAGCAAGTGCTTGATTGCAATTGTGCTTTGACTTTCAACCAGGCTGTGCCAGACACAGTCCAGGAGTGGTATTCAGGACCCCTATGCCCTGATATTTCCCCACCCCATGTCTGGAAATGCACCCCAGAGACGACCAAAATGAAGGTTCTCCCACCACGTGACATGAATGCAGACCCAATATGTTGGGCATGGGAGAAACGCTTCTCCGCAGTAAGCTCTGCCCACATCCCATCACGTTATCCCATTGCCCAGCACCAATGCGAACTCTCATCACATGAGCAGACATGTCCCAATCACAGGACTCAGGATGCATGCATTTTTGGCACGTAACTCACACACATTTGGTTGAGTCTTAGAGCAGCTTCAAGGCTTCAACAAAGAGGTCAGTAGGACAGCAAATATTTGAGGTCTGAAGGGCTGAAAAAGATTACTGGGTAGGCTGGATTACATGGATTTTAAGGAGGATGCGGGGCTGTAAGTTCTTATTGGACTGCACCAAATGGGATTTTGTCACAGCCGTGTCAAACATGCTCAAACTGTGACCAGTGTCAATTCCTCAGAAGATACTCAGAGGAGTTGTGAGGAGGGATGGTGAACCTCATTTGTGTATCGATTGCTGGCAAATGCCAGGGAGTGGACTGTGATGCCAAAAACAGAACAACAAGATGATATCACCATAGAGAAGTGGCAAAAATCTCAAGCAAGTTACCTCAAAGCAAGTGAAGTTTTCCCCAGCCCTCTCAGCATTCTACTCAAAGTTCCCACCAGAAAAATCCAGAAAGAAGCTATACATATCTAAAAAGTATGTACTTGTATGTACTTGTTACTACAATGTGAGAGAAAAATGGGACAGTGAGAAGTATTAATTCTGTCAATGATAATTAAAGTATATAATTTATATTAAAAAGTAGCTTTAAAGGATTATTTGCATATTTGTTGCATAGTGTGTGGCTTTCCAAAGAGTACAAATGAAAAGGTATAGCTATGAACTACTGTAAAATTTACTGAAAAAAGGTATTTTTTATGCTGATGCTTTTAAGAATTTCTATTTCTGAATCCTGTTGAGGGACTACTTACCACTTCACCGTCTCAAGGGCTTTTACTGTCAAGCTTATATTGACTGGCTAAATAATAAAGGGCTAGTTTTAAAATCTAATCTGTCTTTAAGTCACCGATCTGGAAAATTGAATGGCCTGCTTATTCCTGCATACTAAGTTGAATCGTGACAAGGTATCGATTTACTGTTTAATGATATACATATATATACATGCACACATATTTACACATATACATATATACATATATGTATACACGTATACATGAAGGGTGAAGAACACGTACATATGTATATATGTATACATATATGTATATGTGTATATATGTGTTTGTGTGTACATATACACAGGAAAATACTTTTCGTTCATAACTGCTCTTCCACCCTTCAGTTCCTACCACTGTTCCTGTACAATCCCAATTCAAATCATATCTACCTTTGTATTCTTCTTGAAGCCTTGATTACCACAACTTGGTCCTTCTCAAATCCAACCAAATCATCAGCACCACACTGCAAACATAGTCTTCCTCAATTGCTCCTGACATCCATGCCCACTGTTCAGATTTCATTCCAAATTCATAATGAAATAGAGCTGTAAACAAATTTTGCTTGAACTACTAGCATGCATAATTCTTCAGCACACAATTTTTGCATAGAGGAGAAGGGCAGAATTAACTTTTTTTGTAATTATAGCCGAACTTTATTTGTTCAGTGCTGAGAGGTGATTTTCCAGCAGCTCACCATCAGCACTCAAGTCACTGCAGAAGCGAGCACAGAAGCTGTTTTCTTTAGTACAAAAAATAAGAGCTGTTCTCTACAACTGGAAGAGAAGAAGGTTAAATTTCACCCATTTTGCGAGAAATAGAGCAGGAATGCACTGCTCAAGAAACTGCTTGCTTTGTTACAAGGTCAGAAGTTAGAGAGTTTCCCCAGTTCAGAAAGGCACGTAGAGCTGGTTGCCATGTTTATTAGCATGTTGCATTAATTGGTTCCCCAAGACGGGGCATGGCCTTGCAGTGGTGTCCAGCGTGGCACGACGAGAAGCCCGCTGGGGTGCTGAGGGCAGCCTGGCCCCGCTGTGTCACATCACACCGAGCCCACCAAGCCCTCCTCTAGCATCGCCTGCCATCGTGGCCTGCCCTGCAGCTCCCCAGTGACCCCATGAGGAGGGAAATGCCTCTCCCCTTTGGTTGCAAATATCTGGCTTTTTCCCTGGACACCAGAGCGCAGACCTCGTACCCACTTACCCGTGCTTCACGTCTTGCCTCCTGGTGGCACTGCCCTCTGTATGCCAGTAATGCCTGCAGTTAAGCACAGCACTGAACATTTACAGAGCGGGAATAGCTTAGGGTGAAAATTCCCCTTACATTCCCTTGCATTTCTGGGTACCACTGGTGGAAGTGTCGCTCCATGTGAGGAGGCATTACCACCATGCTGTACAGATGACATACAAGGAAAAGAAAAGCCAGCTGGGAAATCCATCTGAAGTTAAAAGATAACGTGAGTTAAAAGATAACGTGCCAAAAATTTTCTTTCATATGACCATGGGCCTACAGAGCAGTCAGTAAAGTTATCTGCATTTGGTTCCAATGTTACTTTGATTTAGTAGTGGGAAAATCTAGCAAATTAATAAACCAGTGCCTCCTGCAGCAAAATAGACAGCTCCAGCAGCATATGCAGTTTTTGTCACCTCCAGGTTGTGTAGCCAGCATAAGCACAGAGACCAGATGGTAGTAGTCAGTTCTGTGGTGCTTCAAAGATACATGCACGAAAAGCACGTAGTGCTATGATCACAAGGAAAAGATGCCCAATACATAAGGAAACAAACAGAGGGTTTGCATTACTAAATGACCAGAAATGCCTGATTCTGCCTGGGCATTCTGGATCAAGCTGCTCTGTCAAATGTATGTTACCTTCAGTTATGAACGCAGTTACGTGTTCTGTAGTTATTATGCAGATCTAAACCCTTGTCTAAAATTTGTCTTTTAGCATGGAAAAGAGGAATCATAAGCCTCTTTCACCACCACTATCTTTACCTTTAGTTATTTATTATACAAATTTTTAGGTCATTTCTTAATCTTCGGGGCTCTACAGCAGTATTTTTTCTCTGCAGCATAACAAGGGATGTGCCCCTCTAGTAGATGGTGCTGTGTATGGAGTAAATCATTTACCACCGCTGGCAACCATTCACCAAGCTATCAGAGAAAACCAGGCAGCGCTGAGTGAAGGTCAGGGATCAGCTCCAGCCCACATGGGAACAGTGGGGCTCTCACAGGTACGGCTTTGAAGTGGGGCAGTGGGAATCCGCAGGCTGGTTCCCAAGGGTGCATTTGGGGGGCACGTGGTGGGCGGCGCAGTGCGGGGTCACTGCTCTGCCCCACATCGGCAGTCCCTTCAGGGCTGGGGTTCCCTTCCTTTTCCCATTTTATCTGAAGACATTTTTTCTAGCCTGTTTACCTCTCAGCTAAAGCCTTTAGGAAAAAAGCAATGTCCGCAGACTAAATACCTGTTGTAAATCCAATTATTTTATAATTCATGGGTGTTGTCCTTCATCAGCGTCTTATGCTCACTTTCCTCAATGTACAAGTGCCCTAATTCTACTTAATCTCTCTTCAGGCATCACAGTGGTAAGACCTCTGTTTAGACACTAATTAGCATCACCAAAACAAGGTAGTCATTCAAGCCATAAAACAGGATAAGGATGGGAGTTACTGTAACCCACACCAACCGCTCCAGCAGTATTTCCAAAACAAATTTCTACTTCCTTATCTGTGCTGAGACATTGCCATTAATATTCTGACCAGCTTTTGTCAGTAGCTCATGGTTGAATTCAGTTTACATTAGAAACTCATCTGGGGCTGGCACTACTGAAATAAACTGGCTCTGTGCAATTTATGTGCCACTGAGAGTGCTTCAAAAGCCTTGTGAAAATACGAGGTTGGACGAGCAGCACAAGAACATCAGCATGGCCCACAGAGGCTGACTAACTCTTTCTCGTTCCAGCACAAGATATCTTATGTGACTCCATCTGCCTGGGAAGACCTAAAATCGTATAAATACAAGAATAGCAAAGAGCTCTCCTCTTTCTGCACACACGGTGCCTATGCTTGCCATGCAGATGGTCATTAAGGTGCACGTGAGGTCACTGACTCAGCAACTCAAGTTTTCTGCATTTAAGTTGTGTGGAGGCCTCCGTGTTGTCTCGGAGTTGCACTGGATGAAATTCTTCCTCTATTAAAAGAAATGACAGAATCCCTGGTGGCTGGGATTTCACCCCAGAGCTCTCTAGAGGTCTCAGGCTCACTTGGATCACATCCATGCAATATCCAAGAGTCTTGGGACAATTAAGGTTTACAGACCTGGTGCTGCAACTTTTCCTCCTTTACCTCACCCTCTCATTTGCATTTACAAAATGTAAAAGAGGAAAGCATCAAATAAAGAACTGTATCATCCTTGACCTGCATACTAATTTTGTTTTTGTCTGCAAGTCCTTCTCCAAGGCTGCAAACTGACCATCTTTGTGCATGATGCTGAACAGCAGCAACGAAGTCTTAGGAATTGCCCAGCTGACAATGAAACCATTGCTTCAGGAACGGGAGCTTGGTGCAGCATGTGAACATTATTTTCCAGAGTTGCTAATATTTCTTTTTGAATCCCCTCTCAAAGAAAACTCAAGGTATGGTGTATTCTTATGCTTGAGGTTTTGCAGGTTTTCACTGATTTTATTTTACTTTAACATTTTCTATTTACTCACAGAGGTCCAGGGAAGGCTTACTAATTCTTGGAGAGCAGCATGCTCATATTTGTTCTCAATTACGTGTTCACTTCAAATGACTTGAGAGAATATGTAATTTGGAAAATATCACATTTGTGCAATATCAGGCACAAACCTGGAAATGCAAATGTTGCAACTCAGCCCCATCTGTGGGGACACCATCAGCCTTTTGTGCCGTTCGGAGAACTGGCTTCAGATTTGAAACTCTGTTTAAGTGAGGCCTGGGACTTCTCCTGCGGCTCCAGTACGTTTAACAGAGGAGGTGATGCACATGTACTCACTATCCGATGGTTTCACGGCACGAAGCCTGGAGGAGTCGGGGTTCGTGCTTCAGGCTCCTGGGCACCTTCCCTCCACGGAGCTGCCGGCCCGGCCCGGCCCGGCCCGGCCCGGCCCGGCCGGGGAAGGCCGCTACCACCAGAGGGCAGGAAACACCTCAAAAACCTGGGGATTTGGGGCCGGGAGGGCAGCCTCGGCGTCCTGCAGCGTCACCGGCGTCCCGCCTAAATCCCTGCCGTGCCCGGGGGTTCCGCGCTTCCTTGCGTTTGCGGAGAGGAGCCCTTTCGGGGAGCTGCGAGCTGCCGTCCTGCTGTCCGTTCTTAACACCAGGGGTTTTAGTGTACCTGTTTTACTAGATTTTTTTGAGGAAAGATTGAGCCAAATCTAGAAAGAGTTTATTATTCAAGCATCTTGAGGAAAAACTGGCTTAATACATTTACAGAAGCTTTCTATTTTACTGATATTTGCATTTCCTTGCATGAATCCATATTTCCTGTCTCGGTGCCTCCTTCCCCTCTGTAAAGCCACACACATCTCAAACTCAAATCAAACATGCAGCTCTGTAGAAGACTGTCATCTATTTTGCTCTTTTTAGCCTCAGCACAGGCAGCTCTTGTAAATTGATGTCTTGGTTCCCAGCAGTGGCATCAGGAGCTTTTGGGATAAATTTGATCTCCATGTGCATATGCAGAACCAGACAGGGTACATTTCATTGCACAGCTCCACACTAAAGACCCTGTTTACCTTTTATAAATGACTCATGCAATAGCTCAGTCCGCTGAGGCCTGATTTGAGAGACAGTCTGGTCTTTAAGTACATGCTCAAATGAGGGATCACAAAACCAAATTAGCAGCACATGTGGACGTGGCACTGGATTCACTCAGCATGCATGAACGTCAGGACTTTGAGTCATTATTTGCAGGAGCAAGTCAGGGGTGCTGTCTCTTACGCACCCTCTCCCAAGCCTTGTTGCAGCAAGAGCTGCCTCCGTATTCCTCCCTGGCATTAACCCATTTTGCTTTTCCATTATGCAAAACAATGATTATAAATAATGCTGACTTTTCTCTCCCATAGCACTGGACAGATAGGAGAAATCTGTTTCTTCTGCTGCAACACCTTCTTCAATTCAGCTTGATCACACGTCCAGGACTAGCTTCCTCTTGCAGAAAGAGCACTGTACCTCTGATTTGAAGAGCATCTTTTTTGAACCATTCTTGAACATCTTGCTGTGATAGAAACAGAAGTAGCTGAGTGCAGGAAGATGAAAGAGGACTTTGCAGAAGCTGGTGTCTTTAAATGTCTAAAAGAATGGGAGGAAAACAGTTTTAAAAGTACACAGACACACAGAGTTAACACAACCGTGCATGAGCAAGAGTAACAGTGCTAGGAGCAGTAGGAGAAGGCTGGGAGATGGGGAGATGCAGGAGAAAGGGAAAACACCATGCTTGGGGGGAAAGTTTCCATCTTGGCAAGGGTGCTACAGGGAAGCGTTTCTTTAGCTCATGAAGTGAGACTGTCTACTCATTTCTCTCAAGTGTTGGTGAGCATATTCTGTAAACACTTTTGGTCTTTAAAGTAGTAAACACTGAGCGGGGAGGATCAGATTTGAGTAGAAAATAGTGGAGATGAGGGATTTAGTTTAAACGCTGTCACCAATAAGTAAGCACTGACGATGTCTGTTTACACAGGAAGAGAGGAATGGCAGACAAGGGAAAAATATCCTCATCTTTCTGCTCCTCTCTTTCTAGTTTATACATCATACAGTAGATAGCAATTAAATTGAAATATAACCTGCAGTACAGTGTGATCAGTTGGAAAAGTGAGACCACGAGAGATTTCAAGTGATCATACAATAACAGATGGGGTAATAAAACCTGGGACAATGAGGAATATTTGCGGAACAAATGAAAGATCAACTTCCCTTCTGTTGCAGAAGCAAGAAAATAAGCAAGTGTTAAAGAACAATCTAAAAGGCAAATTGATGAGGGGAGGAACATATGGCCAAGATGTAAAGTGTTAAATACACACAGAGGAAAATGTTTGCTTTTAAACCATCATCGCAGAATGCTTGTTTTTAGCTTTTGGTTGCTTTTACTTGCCATCATTTGTGAAGAAACAGTTCCTTGGATGTCTGTAGTACAAAGTATGAAGGAACTAGGTCCAAAATGTGGGTTCAGCAAAAGCTTAAGGAAATACACAACAGGCAGAGGAAGGAGAGAAAGAGGCTTTATCACAGCTGATCTGAATAAAAATGCTACCAAGATCTTTCTTCCCACACACACTGCTGCAAAGGGGTGGTGCCATGTATAGAAAGTGAATGCAATTAGAAACTGGAGGGCAATCGGCTCCGTCTGGACCCTGGTGCTATACTTTTCAGTGGTGGCCAAACAGCAGCGTCTGGTGAATTCCATGATTCATACGGCTGGAAAAAAGAAGAAACAGTAAACATAGGAAGCATCGATAAACTTCTCAAATACTGGCATTGCTTTCAGCTACTCAGAGTCTGTTGGCACATTCTGCTGCGGGGCCAGAGGAGATGTGGTGCCCATGCGGAGGGCCAGCCCACAAGGGCAGCTCCAGGCACAGCCAGAGCTTGCTCTCTGTCTCTGGGATGCACGGGACCTCAACGTCTGGCACCTCAGCGGCCCCCAGACGGTCTCCAGCTTCTCGGTGAGGCAGATGTGTGGAGCGCAGCGCAGCACGTTCAGAGCAGTGCAGATGCAGACGGTGATTCTCACCCACCAGTGACCACTCCAGGGCCCATCTGTGGGAAGTTCCTCGCAGACTGTGCACCGAGCAACACAGATCCTAACATGGGTAGGAAGGCTGCCTTTAAACACCTTTGAACTGCAGATTTCTGTAGGAACGCCAGGTGCTCTTCCCTCACTCCGAGCCAAGCTCTTAGCTAGCAAGGTGCCACAGAGCTCAGTGGGACTGTCCTACTTGTAGAAGATAGACCTGGGAGTTATCTGCCAGCTGCAGGGATTACAGAGGGTGACAGGGCTGTGGTTTGCACATGGGCAGTGCCCACCCATGTAACAGGCTAAGCAGCAGAGATGTATGAACCTTCCCAGGGCCTCAGAGCTGGATCTAGCCTTCTCTCTTTCTTTGCAAGATCAAAAGTACAGCTGAACAGTGTTGAGGTGAAAACTCTGAATTTAAAAGTAACAACTTCTTTTCTATATTTCTATGTCCGTTTTTAAGCAAGTACTTATTTCTCTTTGTGCTGTATTTCCCCTTTCTTATGGCAGTATGAAAAAGACAAATATAAAATAATGAAATGGAGCTATATCCCTACCTACAGGCCCATTTGAATACCTCATAGTGAATCTTGTCATTCATGGTAGTATGAGACTGACAACATGAAGACAACAACCACGCTGATGCTCATGACCTGGGCTATGCTGCAAAGTACTGTGATCTGTGTTCTCAGCAGAGCTTTCTTCTGGGTGATGACTCATGGAGAGCCCTGCTTTTCCACTACTTTGCAGCCTACTCTGACAAACAAGAGATTTACAGGTGAATAAATAAATAACCAGCTCTTATTATGAACCAGAATTCAATAAAGAAATTCATTTAAGATACTAGTACATCTCTTGCATGCAGATACATCTGAATCCTGAATCCAACATCACACCTGTGGAATGACCTGGAGCTTTGCCCCCTCCCACTCCGAAGCCTCAGTCAAAGTTCTTCTCTTTCAGGCCTTCTTCTCATTTACGGTCATCTACCTCTAGCAATAGGCCAGTGAAGAATGGAGGTTTCTGGGAACTCTACAGCCGGGGAAGAGTAGGTGGAAAGGCTGGGAGGAAGAGATACAGAGACCAGATGATACACGCAGTAGGGTAATGCAAAGGCAAGTCTGGGCAGCGGGTAAGAGCTTGCTGACGGCAGATTTATCACTGCACCCTGTTTAAGAGCTTTCCAATGATATAGGTAGGGTTGGGGTTTGTTTATAAGGGTTTCACTTTTCTCTTTTTAAAGGATGGGCATGTCTATGTGTCTCAGCACAGTTAAAAGTAACCAAATGGAAATTACAAGAGTGGGTGGAAGTGTATCCGAGGTCAGGTGAGACTACTCTTCAGCTTACCCACAGCAGCAAAGATGAGCCTGCAGAGCCTTCAGCAGCTGAACACTTACTTGTGGAGCAAATGCTCTTGTACCATCCGGTTAACTCTGACAAAGTGAATTAACATAGGAGGCATCCACACCTCTGGACAGGAGAGGTGCCTGTGAGTCATGTACACGTGCCTGCTTTGTCTGCGCTGCACATCAGTTTTTTTGCCAGCTTAATGAAGGAGCAAAATCTTGACATGATCCTAAACTCTAGACTATGTGACTGCCTTTATAAGGCTCACACAAAAAGGGCCTCTGTATCTGTTTCAGATAGCTAGGCACAGACAGGATATAAACACTAATAATAACACGGGTGTTCATGTATGACACATTAGGATGCAACCAGTTTGATAACCAAGTGACTTAATCCTTTATGAAGATACTTTTATTGGGAACCCATTAAAAAGCTGCCATAAATTCATCCTTTTGGCTGAACTGATGCATTAGTACCTCAAAACATAGCAACAGCATTCCATTTTCTTGAGTGTTAGGCTTTTGTGCTCATCTTTCTGAAACACTTAGCAGTTTCCTATCCTCCAGCCATTTTATGGTTTTTTTTTGCTGATGTTGTTGTTTTGTTTGTTTTCTCTCTTTTTTTTTTCTTTTTTTTTTTTTGAGGGGGGAAAAGATTTTTTTTGTGTACTAATACTGCAACAGTGAATCTCTTCCCTCAGGCTGGTTTTATTTTGTGGACATCTGAAACATTTGGGATCAGATTACATACTGGCAAGTAGGACAATGGCATTGCCATAATGAGCCAGAGGCTAATTTATAGGCTTTGCAGATGTGAATACATTAGCATGCAAATCATGAGCAGCCCCCGCCTATAAATAAAAGAACTTACCTTTAGCAAGAGATGGCTGTCCCAAAAATGTAATGAGTACTATAAATTATAGGTCAGATTTCAGCTTCCTTTGTATTCTTGTATGTGTTTCTCTAAGGAAGCATTTACAGATAAAATGTGTAATACAGTGCATGGCACAGGCAGCTATAATCTTTGCTGCCCAGTGTTATTACTACCTTTTGCCAACTGCCACTCCTTCATTTGTAAGAAAAAGAGCTACTCAGACTTGTCAGCAACTTTGAATAATATGTTATTACATGGTAGTACTCTGAAAAGGAAGGATGAACTGTGGTTGATGCACCGAACTGTGGCTCAGGAGAACTTTTCTGCCTGCAGCTCTGCTTCATACAGCTCTTCCTCGGACCTTGTGTGTCATTTAAGCAGTCTATGCCATCATTTCTTTAGCGAACAAATAAGCAAAATTAAAATGTGGTTAACCTGTGTTTTCTGTTTAGATTTTTCTGTTTTGGGGCAAAGCCTGTCGTTACAGTCTATCTGTAAAGGGTTGTGTATGTTGGCATACTCTGGGCACTTCTGGTAGCAGGAATAACAAATCTCCATCATCCCTAGGCTTTAGTTACAATTTCATAAGATATTTAGGTCCTATGGGAGCAAAAATCTAAGGTTTTTTGCTTGATTGTTTGTTTGGTTTTAGTGTTTTTTTGTTTGTTTGTTTGTTTATTTTGTTTTGTTTTTGGAATTTAATGAGAAGAACTTAATGAGACTGCACTTGCATATGTCATTCGCTCTGTCAAGTCACGAACACTTTCAGTACTGATGTCTCTATGACAGCTTCCTGCCACTCTATACTTCCCCAAAATATTTTCAATGACAAAAGAGAAAAAGCAGCAAAACTGAGGAATATCTACAAGTTTTGTCAGGACACATTGCCTTGTGGAGGAGAGAATCCCGAAGTACCACCTTCCTCCCCTAAGGGAGAAGCTCTGCAGGGAACTCAAAGAGAACTGCAGCACCGTTAAGTTCTGCTGCTCGTGGATCTACTCATTTCTTCCTAAAGTCACAATTTTTTGAGGTTCGTTCCAGCAGAAGAAAAATCCTCCTGAAAGTGAAGTAAACTCCTGATGGAGAGAAGGCTCACTGACAGTTTTGCTTATTTTATGGATATGTCACATCAAGCTGAACCTTTGCCATCTGCTCTGCCCCCGATTGTAAATGCAGAAAAAAAAAATCACAAGAGCATCAAGGAGATAAAAGTGATTTAACTACAAGTATATGCTCCTCTAACAATGCAGCTTGCACTGAAGATGTTCCTTCTCATGATTCAGAAACAAATAATGAGGAAAACAGTTCACACATGACACAGTAAATTTCCTGCTGAGCTGGAGTTTTCTTGAAGCAAACCTGACTCCACAAAAGGGTTCAACTGTACTTATATGAAATTATGTGAGCTTTATGTAAAGACTGTCCTTAAATATCTTTTATATTGTTGGCAGCTCAGGCAGTAAGGCACAATGGAGTGTGAATTATTTAAGGGATAACGCCCATGGTGGAGGAATGCACGAGGCAATAAATTACTTTTGTAGGTAACTGAACACCACAGCAAGGCTGTGAGATATCTGAGAAGCACAGAAAGCATTTGTTGAAAATATGTCCCAGTGCCATGTTCAACAAGGAAAATATTAAACAAATACAAATGTGACTTTCTGGCCTTGTGAGGATTTGGGAAATCTATGCAGCTAGTTTGCTAGAGAACAACCATCAGAAAGCGCTGAGCACTGAGGTGAATATATTAATGGGGCAAATAATTAGGAGTGGAAAATAACTGATGAGATTCAGCACATGCAGGTGTCAATAAAGATGTATCATCCTTGGGAAGCTTACATTTTGCACTCTGAGATAAATCCTCATATCGACATGCAGCTTTGTTACATGGTTGTCATGAAATTAGATTTAACGCAACTTTAATGTAGCAGCAATTTCAGATTTATTTTATACTTTTATGGTAAATAAAGTTAGATTGTATGATTGTTAACAGCACTTAATCAGCACTTAATCATCAGCCAATTTAATAATGATTTCAACAGAATTTGCTACAATAGAAACAGCGATTTAGTTAAAGGTTCGAGAATGGCAAGGTTCACCTGAGACTTACTGCAGGGTCCTCAGGGGTTTCTAAATCCAGTCGTGCACTTCCAAAATACCCCGTAGAGTGAATTACACACCCTACTCCCTTGTCGGCATTTGTCTACAGACTCCTTGTTCCTCGAGGAGTCAGCCCTAAGATGCACATCCCCTCAGGGGTACCCTGAGAGGCATCCCAGCTCGGGGGGAGATCGAGGGTGCAGCCCGCTGTGGTCCCTGGAGAGCTCAAGGGGCTCTTCTCTTAGGTCTACTATTTATAGGACCGCGAGATGATTGACTGTTAGTTAGTACTTTTCCATCCTGGCTATGGTTCAGATAAGGCAATTTTGGTGTTTTCCAGCAACCCTCCCATTCTGGTACCTTCCAGAATGTACAGTTCTGGTACTCCCCAGAGCCCAAGCCGGAGGGTCTGAGATATGATCAGGGAATGCCTGTTCGTACTCACCCGTTATGCCTGTTGCCCACTGACAATGGAGGAATGATGTAACATTAGTTAATCCTAAACCACAGCTGAGTTGGAGAAAAAGCTACTCCACCACATTTTTCTCCGGCGGCTATATTTATAAGATAAAGTGATTGACTCATAGCCAAACTCAGAGTCCTTACCATGCTGTTCTCGGACTCCGATGTGAACCATCATTTTCCCATGAGGGATTTCCATGGTACCTGCTTTAAGGCAGTACTGTCCTTTGTTCGTGGTCATGGCTTTGCCCGTCCAAGGAACGGTCACATTGAGGCCTACTGCGGCCCATAAGCCCGATTAAGACTTATGTCAAGTGCAGAGTAGAGCGTACCCGCCACAACGGTATTCTTGCTGCTTTGTTAAGCACAAACACAAAAGATATGAACCATTCATACAGCATAACCTGAATCACTGTAATGCCCATTTAAGGGTTTTCCCTCAAGAAATGAAATTATAATCTAATGAGTTGCATTCATCTGTGGAACGCAGATTCCTGTAGAACTAGGTTCATTGCGAGCATAATGGAGACAGATCATTAATGAAAAGATTAACAAGCAGTATATCTATTCCTTGAATTTCTCTTCAAGTTAATTATGTTAATAAACTATAGTTAGCATCAAGGCATTTGATTTTCTCTTTGGATTATGAAACTAGAGACTTTAAAATGTGGTATATATATGCTGCAGCTTAAAAAGATATAAGCCTACCCCTTCTGCTGGTGTAACTATACTGGACCATCTTATGTGACTTTGAAGGCCTTGTGTCAGCTTGCAGCATCTGAGGAATTGATTGCTTATGATACCATTCTGGGATGTGCATTGAATTTCTGTCTCAGAGCTACATTTTAATCAATGATGAGGCACATACAGAATATATGCAGACAGTCTTGCAAATACATACAGTGGCTAACCTCTATTTAAAGCAACAGTCTTTGAGAATGAAGGCAGAGAATGTAGGAATTACCGTTGCCGTCCTCAGAGGGCAGAGTGTATGTATGTACATACACTGAAGCATCCAGCAACTGCATGAAATATGTGAGGTATGTTAGCTCGTGTTATTGGGACCGATTGTGACAATTACGAGACTTGCTTCCACTACTGAAGAGAAATGCTCTAACGGTGATTTGCCTTTGCTGCAGGAAGGGGTCTTGATTCACTGGCCAACAACAGCAAATTAGTTTACAACATTTTGCACAAGCTGAACCGAAACAAATGGAACCTGGGAACTGAACTTAAGAGAGAGAGAGAGAGAGAGAATGACTTATATTTCACATACATTGCATTTATATATTCCTAAGCAACATGACTAAATCCTCTTATTCTGATATCTGCATTGCTATTTGTTCATGAGTCAACAATGCTCTGCTCTTCTGCACCATAAAGATCAGCTTACTCTTGACATGGGCAACTATTGGACTCATTTGTTCCTGAATGAAGAAATCATTTAAGTTAGACACTTGGTGTTTGAGAAGATAATGTTTTCATCTTCCACACAGATCAGAAAAGCCACAGTAAATGAGATGAACAATATTGTTATTCCTAACGACATGTTGTGGCTATATGAAATAAAGATTATATCTGTAATATATGTGCATGTATAAAGTTGGCTGGCATTATAGTTGGGACTGTCTGAAGGTTACCTGGCAACTGCCAGAGTACAATCTCATTTTCACTTGCTTTGCCAAACACTAACTGGGGCTGAAATCTTCTGTCTGGATGGGAGTGGGAGTGACTGCTTTACATTTCGATCAGATTAGTTTCGCTGTTTCCAGATGAAAGACAGAAGATAATGTTTTGCCAGTGTTCCACAATCTGATAACCTTTTTATGAGAAGATGTGCTGTCACTGTTTGTTGGCATGAAGAATTAAAATAAAATGTGCGAGTGGTTTGTGCATCATGGTTATGCTTTTTGTTGCATTTTTGAAAACTTGTCCAAATCTTGCCAAATTTCAGAAAATCAGTCTATACATGTTTTATTGGCTGAAATCTCTGAAGAGTGTTTTTATAGTTATGTGCTAATACTCTACACTGTAAGGGACTAAACACAAGTCATGCTGTATTTGTAAACCTGCACACCTGCAGGCTGTCATGAGTGTGTGACACAGGAGAGCAAGCAGACTTGCTTATCTTGTACCGTAACGGCGTCCATGTAACAGAGAAATGTCCAAGCTAGATATAAATTAGTTGCCCATGTCCAGAAAGGAGAGTACTGAAGTTATTTTAACCTAATTCAGAGTAGATCTGTCCCTCATACAGGAATATGTCATCTAAATTTAAAGATCTACAGAGGTATAGATTTTATTTTTTTCAGAAAAAAGACATAGACAGAAGGGCTCACTGAAGTTAGACATTAGCAAGGGGCAAGGCACAGTAGGGCTCATACGGGGCGAACTATGACTGATCTGGTGAGAAGGAAAGTGGATAAGTAGACTGCATCATAATGCAAAAGCTGCACCCCAGTGTTTTTTCAATAACTGTGCTTTTGCGTGTACATTCTAACTACATAATAGAACGTGAACTAGGTAGACAGAATATCAAAGACATGAAAAAGAAAAAGGACAGAGTCATCATCACCTCTTGTTTAAGTAACTGGCAGGAAATCATAGCGTTATTAATTCAGAACATCATTAATTCAAGATAAACCTCAAATATTATTGTGCATGTCCAAACATTCATTGGTGATTAAATTTTACATAAGAGAACTTCCATGCTAAGACTGCAAAAATACAGGGCTATGACGGGGAAAAAAAAAACAAACCTCTTTTTTCTTATCAGCAAGCACTTAAATCAGACAGTTCAGCTGGCTGCAATTGAGGCAATATAACATGAGGAAAGAGTTGCATAGGTCCTATCATGTACCACTGAAATCAGTGAGGCTTACATCAGTGAGACTTACAGCTGAACTGGAAGCAAGGCTTCTGCTAGGTATGTTTAAGATCATGCCAACTAAATACATTCAGACTGACTGTGTCCCTATAAATAAACAGTCATTGTTCTTTAGAGGACCATCATTCTAATAATCTCCCATTTTCGTATGTTTTTCTTTCTGCTTACCCTCAATCCAGTTTGACTACTAGAAACTGGATGAATGTGTAGGTTTGGTTATTAGATCCCTATTTCCCCAAGGTTTTTCTTTTACAGATTGAGTATATTTGAGATGGAAGCCCCTGAAATTCAAACACAGAACTCTGCAATGCCATTCTTTGAAATCTCTTCTCAAACAGATGTTGGGATACACTGTCTTTCTGCTAGATTTTCCATTTAACCTAACAACAATTTCCAAAAGCATTTAAAAATACACACTTGGATATTAGTGCTCTCCCTCAATCCTAACAGGCTATGTGCGTGTGCCTATTGTTGTAATAAGAGCTTTTGTCTGTCAATAGCCACTTAGCATTGGATTTTCAGATCATGACTTCAAGGCCATTACTGTCTACTCTTAGCAAGCTGGAAGCTGACTGCTATGTTGCCTTGATTACAGTTCCAGAAAGGATATGCCAATAGCTATCTGAGCATTGACTTCATATTGGTTAAAAGCAGTAGTGAAATATACAAGGGCATCAATGTGCACTTGCACTCAATGTGCAGGTTCATTGGTCAGTTTATAGCAGACTGCTCTCTTGAATTTTTCCAAGAAAAAACTCCAAGCATGTGACTATACCACAGGTCTACTTACAGGTCAGCTTTACTGTAGATGCACATTTAAGTGTCAAATTCAAGACTTCAGTGCTGTGCTTGGTCACATGGCAGAGACAGATGTATAAGCAATTGATAGTCTTCTGACGCTTGTTGGAAGTATTGAACGTGCTTTCCTTTGAGATAACAAGAAGTAATGTCTGCAGGGACGAGAACGAAAGGGGAATAACAGATCATTTGGAAGAGCTTTTGGAGTCCAAGGCTTACCTTCCTTGAAATAAGTTTCTACATATTATTGTGAAGAAAAAAGCATACTAAATAGGAGCCAAATTATGTTCTGGAGCAAACTTGCTCTCTTAATTCAGAACATATTCGCTTTTAAATCTTCTAAGTTGGTCTTTCAAGTTGGCCAAACAAGCACCATCGACTAACAGAGTCAAACCACATCTCTTAGCATTCAGGGAGTAGCATGGAGAAGAGAACAGAAAAAATTTCTCATGTTTAGTTTTTATATAATAATAATATATGAATGCATAAAAAGAAGACTCTGAATTTTGTCACTGCTGCATTGTAAAACTGGCAACATTCCCCTGAAACAAGGAAATTCATTTCAAACTGATTTGTCTGTGGCAGAACAGAATCTGCAAATCAACACTATTAAATAAACTTCTATTTAACCTGTCTCTTTGTACTTCTGTTTACTTTTCATTATACTTAACAAATTTAGGGATCTGTCTCAGAGGAGCCATACATTGAAATTTGAAATAGTGGTATGAAAATCTACTTATCTATTAAAAAAAAAATTAGGCTGAATCCTAAAACAATTTGAGCTTTTTTTGGAATATTTCTAGCACTTCAACACATTTATTTATATGCTTAACATCAAGCAGGGTATGTAAGTCACAATCCATTTCCTGGCCAGCAGAGAGATGCACTTACGTCTTGCTCACCTTTCTCAACTGTGCTTCACAAGCATCTGACAGATGTAGATGCCATGATGTCCTTGTTTCCTCATAATGAGAGACATCTTTTTCTCAATCAAAGGCCACAACAGTATATGGCCCCAAATATGTTTAATGCATTTGTAACTTTGAATGACCTACGTTTCATACAGCAATATGACAAATTATCAGTTCAGTCTCTTTCTAGACACAGCTTCAGACAGGTGTTTTTGAACATTTTGAATATTCTAAATATATGACGGCCAGATAGTACAATCCCTACTTTTGCATTCAGCCCATGCATGTACTGTTGTTACACTTTTTAGGTCTCTTTTCATAGATTAAAACCATAAGAATCCTCTGGACTAAAGCAAGAAAAGTGGGACACGGCAAGTCCTCTGAAGTTTATCTTTCTGGCCAACTTGGAACTCTTGTGATATTAAGTTTAACTCCATAGTTACTTCTAATTTCCTTTCCCCTTGAAGCTTTTTCAGCAGATTCTGACCAAGGAAAAAGAGTTTTTATAGTTCAAACCTTCATGCTATATTTTTCCCATGTATTCACTCTATTTTCCAAACTCTCTAATTTCAGAGTAGAAGAGAACTGGAAATGGTACAGAGAAGGGCAATCAAAATGACCAAAAATCATATATGAAAAAAGATTAAATAGAACAGTCTGGAACAGAAACGGCTGAGGAAATACATGTGCAATGCATAAGGAATCACAAATGGCATGGAGAAAGTGACAGGGGATGCTTATGCAGTGTTTCTTACAGTACAAAAGCTAGGCAGCATCAAAAAAAAAAAGCAAAAAGCTAAAACGGTACAAAAATAATTTCTTTTGTTTGTGTGCAACTCAGCTATGGAAGTTGCTGCCACAGGATGGTTGTGAAGGTCAAAAGCATGAAAAAGGTTCAAAAGGATTAGATATTTTCACAGAAGAAAAACCTGCCAGGTATTGCTGAATACTGATAAAAAGATAAAACCCCTGTCTCAGGAAGTACCTACTCTGCAAATTAATAGAAACTGGAGGAGTTTACCAGAAGAAGGGGCACTCTTTCTATTCTCTCTAAGAATCCCCAACTAACCTCTGTTAGAAAAGAGCTCCTGGGTAAAAAGGACCTTGATCCAACCCAGCGTGGCTGTTTTGCGTTCCTGATACCCTCGTCAATTGCCTTTGAATTCTGTGGGGAAATGGGAAGATTATGGTAGATTGAAGGCAGTTAAGGGGATTTTTGCTTTTCATTTGTCTTTGCAGAAAGTATGTCTCAGCAAGGCCAGAGAGTCCTGTCTTGTACTGCTATCCTGGCATGGATTGCAAGACTTCACTTTTGCTTCAAGTGTTCTTTACAGAATAAATGATGTAATGTTATGTTGAACAGATACTGCTGAATATATACGCTAGCTTTATTCACGGGTCCCACTCCAGAGGGTTGTTCTCCCTAACACTGTAATTCCTGCTCTCAGCAGCACCCTTTGTCACTGCGCTTTGCAGTGTTTTGCCTTTGTTTAGCAAGGTCATGCTGTGGAAGGTGCAGAAAGCAGCACCTGCTCAGGAACGAGTTCATTGAGCATTCAGCTAGCCTCTGGTAACTCACTGTGTAATCAAGCAAAAAATGACAGATGCCACCCTATCATCAATGATGTGGTTACAATCCATATAGCCAAACCTAAAAGCAAACCCTAACAAAAGTCTTGCTTGCTGAAGTCTTGCTGCCTTTCAGGAGAGGGAAGTAAGGGTACCTTCCTCTGGTATCAACTGTCACAAAGGTGCTGGTGAGCCCATGTTCCAGCTACACCCATTTTACCACGTTTTTTGAGCAAGTTGTCCAGTGTAAGGGGAGCCACATGTACAGAGCTTCCTGAGGAAAACTGAGACCAAGGATCTTTTGCAAGTCTGGTCACTCCAGTCAATGGGGAAGAGCAGAAGGCAGTGTGTAGAAGAGTAATTTTGAGAAATCTGTCTCTGTATCCTTTTTGAGCCATGGAAGAGGGTGTTTTTCGTGTCATTGGAGGGTATTTCTTTGCATTTTCTAATTAGACTGGATTTTTTTAAGAGACACAGCCCACCTCATTGCCCAATGTCTGTAGCATACAATGAGATCCTGACCATGCGCATTGTTAAAATGGCTAAAGCACGGGTAATATGTGAATGATAATGACGAATAGCAAACATGTGATCATCTCAATCTAACATGCTTTTTTCTCTAGCTTTTCAACTGTACATTTGGTTCTTTTTTAGGATCTCAGAGACTACAGCGACAGGGCAGGTGTGTGCATGGATGATATGGCTATACGCTGTAGAGATTTAAACTAGCACCACATAGCCTTCCTTGGCTAATGGAAGCAGCAGAGCTGCAGTAGCATGGAGGCAAGCATATGCTGCTCCTTAACTCTGCTTACAAGCCTATATGGAGAATTGTACTAATACAGCTCTGGTGCTTTGGGTATGTTGAGTAGCTTGGCTTTGTTTACACACTTCTAAACTGTGTTCAGTCATAGTTAGGTCCTGGGATATAATCTGCGTTTACGTAATGCAAAAGATCGTTAGCACTGCCAAGTGAGAGTCCCAAAAATGAAGACTGCATCTGCCATTGCGAGTTAGTGATATATAACCACTGCATCCTACAGATACAAGATCTGCATAGGTCCTTATGACTTCCAATTGGACAAGGCTTGAGCTGTGCAAGTGGTCAGAGATGAGTCATAGGTAGCTTCGACCTCTGTAGAAGGTTGCTGGCTTTTGACAGCCAGGCCACGGCAAGGAGGACTTACGAGCTACAAGAGTGACCATACTTCTCCATTTTCCCTAATCTGTGCCTGTACTTCCAGATTTTTTGACATTCTAGGCCACTTGCCTTGGAGGGGAGCCCAGAGCATATAATTCAATGTGACCTCCCCTCTGTGCAAAGCGCACTCAGTGACTGACTTCTAGCAGGACATGGTTACTGTGTATTTGTGTTCTTACTACAGACAACAGAGACAAGGACTGACAAACTGTTCACGGACATGGAGGGCCTTATATGAAAAGTGTCAGCAAGCTCACAGTATTCTGAAATGCATTTGCTTGGGAAGATTCATCACGGTTTACTTGCTTTTCCATCTGCATAATCTTATAGGCATATCTTAAGATGCTTTAGAGAGCCTGAACATGCATGACCTTTGGTCCTCTCACTCTGCTGACAACAACTGGGAAAAAAAGTGTTTAGCAGCATGGAATCCATTTTGCTTGAAGATATTGGACAGTGAGTGAAACAAATAAATGTAAGTCTTGATTCAGTGACAACAGTATCTGTAAAACACTGTAGCTCTGGTGAGGATTCCAGCTGCAAAGGGTTTCTTGTAGAGACCACAGTGAAATTAGCTAGTGAGTTTGTTGTATGTATCTAGAAAATAATCTAAAATTCAAAATGTATTCAGTTACATCAGTGGCTTCCTGAAAATGAGCAATTAGTTATTAACAATGAATAGACATACTTACCTACTAGTGTTCTATGGGTCCAAATGTTCTCTGGTGTATCATTTCTACATTAAAAATACCTCAAACACAATCACAATCCTTTTTGGCTTTTTTGGCCCCCAAGAAAAATACCAGAGATCTAAAAAGACAGAAATTGACTCCCATGCTCGTTCCACTAAGCACATCATAGAATAAAGAGGACACATAGGTGGGGAAGAATTAAGCACCACTTCAGCTGGATCCTTGACTTAGAGCATCATGGTACGCTGACAACCCTGGCCACTCACCAGTAGCTATTGCTAGTTGTTCATTCCAAGGAAGGCAGTGGAGCATGGTCAGACCTAAGAAACTCCGGGAAACTACTTCCAGTTGCTTAAAGGCTGGTTTGCACCCTGGAATCTGAAGCATAATGCTCTTTCTGTCAGAGCATGTTTTTTTAATCCTTAGTATTGTAACTCTAGACATTCCCTATCCATCTACAGGCCTCTCTGGCATCATTTTAAATCCTTTCTTCAGACGTGAGTTTTACACTGTCTTTAAAATGCAACTATGGATTATGCATTCATTATACTTCCAAACACAAGCAAGATCAGCCCTTTTAAGAATTTGGATAAGGGACAGCCTCTGAAAGCCGAATATCCTATGGGAAATGCTATGGCTGATTCACCAGGTGCCAATGTTCTGGCTGGTAATTCACAATTGGTACTCTTCCAATTAGTGGTAGGAGACATAATCACTAATACAGCCAGCTGCTACCTGGACCGCGTTTCTTATCTGCTGTCTTTTTCTTTTCCTATCCTGTTTGTCCTCTTGTACCTTTTGAGAGATAACATATATTCTGCAACAAGACGATGGCATTAAAACAGTAAATTAACATTAAGTGATGTAGTCGCACAAAGGGCAAGTCGCATTTCCTAGTGATAAGACAGGCAAACAAGAAACCGAAGAAGGAAGGAGTTCGGCTGGGTATAAAGCATTCAGGGGCACCAGGAGGAGGAACATGGGAGCTAGCAGAGCAGGGGCTGTCTTGCCGGGGGCACGCAGAGGCTTCACGCTTCTCAGGGCACAGCTGAAGGCGAGCAGGTTGAGTGTTGACCCCGTGCATACTCCAGCCGGGAAGAAAGGTGTCGATCGTGCAGGGCACACAGCCGTTTATTTGGCCCCGCTGATTCCAGAGGCGGGTAAGCCCTGAACGCGCGCCAGCACGGCTCTGCGGGAAGCTCCGGGAGCGCCTGCCCGCGGGGAGCGGCTCCGCGCCCCTCGGGTGCCTCCAGGGGCAGGGCGGGAGCGTCTCGCGGGCGGCGCTCGGGGAAACGGGCACCCGGCCCCACACGCCCAGGCCCTGTTCGGCACTGATGAAGAGACCCGGCCGGCCGACGGCAAGGCCCACGCCTCAGCTCTGCAAACCCGGCCGGAGCCCCCGAGCCCAAGCCACAGGCAGGCTCCAGGCCCACCTGCGTCCTGCGGGCAGGGGCCGCCCGTCGCCATGGCAACCGGCCAGGCCGCAGCCTCCCCGCGCCGCTTATTTTGTGCCCCCCCCCTCCCGGGGAGGGCGGCGGGGCCCGGCTGGCTTCGCTCCGCGATCGCGGGCCGCCTCCTCTCCCCACGGCGCCGTGGCGGAACTCCCCGCGCTGCTGGGGCT
>VXAL01019247.1:255088-275926 GCA_013399475.1 Chauna torquata
ACACGGGCCTGCCCGGGGTGGGAGAGGAGGAGGAGGAGGAGGAGGGACTCCGCCGCGGCTACAACTGACGTGTCCCCGTCATGGAGCTCGGCGTGATTCATCAGCGGCGGCGGGGCGGCAGCGGGGTGCCGCGCACCGTCCCCGCGTAGGCACGGCCGCGCTGAGGGCCGCCCCGGTGCGGCTCCGCACCGCCCTCCTCAGCCGCCTCCTCCTCCTCCTCTTTCTGCTCACCGCCGCCTGCTCTTGTGCCCCCGCGGCTACACGAGGACCCTGGGGGAGGCAAGATGGAAGAAATTCTGCGAAAGCTGCAGAAGGAGGCGTCGGGGAGCAAGCACAGGGCCATCAAGGAGAGCTGCACCTGGGCCATCGGTAAGGGCCGGGGGGCTCTGCGGCCGGGCTGCCCGCGGGGAGCGTTGGCCCCGGGAGGCGCAGGCGGAGCGGGGCAGTGCCCGGCCCTGCCCTGCCGGCCCAGGGCTGCGGGGCAGGCGGCTCCGAGGGGCAGGTTTTGTAACGCCGGGGGCAGGGAGACCTCGACAAACTTGTTCCACCGCCGGAGGGACCGGAGCGCGTCCGGCGCTTCGAGATGCCAGATAGCTCAGTGCTGCTGCAATGGGCTTTGGCACTGACTGGCAGCCCCGGAGGGGAGACGTGTGCCCCTCCAGCCCGCTGTCTAGGGTCTGCTTCGTGCGTCTTGCGAGGCAGATACGGGTATCGGTAGCTACCAGTTTCCTTGTATGCTGGGGGACGTCTTTTCTCAAAAACCTCTCTCTTCCCCCCGCGCCCTTTCCTAAATCAGTGTGAATGAGCCCTCTAGTACAATTAATTTTACCGCTGACATATGTCTAGACATCATTTTTAAAAGCTGGATTTTCTTTGACTGAATTCTGTGAGCTCTTTTATCTTTGCTATATAATGGAATTGATAATCACTAAAATGAGTTATTTTAAGGGGATATGAGCTTAGGTAAATTTCAGTGTTGGGTAGCTGTGACTTGAGGGGCTTTTGACACTATCTGCTTGGAGCTCTAGTCAGCATGACCCTTAACTTACACCAGCGTAGCCGTGATACTTAACATTGCTTTAGTTTTCAAGAGGTGGCAATTTTTTATTTTTTTGTCTGTACATAGTTACAGCAGAGTCTGTGATAGTTCATACCTGTTGCTGTCTCATTACTGGCCTTTCAGTTTGATGTTCCATGGATTGCTTCATGAATTTGTATGTTATTATTGCACAGTAGCCATGCTAATATCCTCTGTACTGTTGCAGTTTTAGTATATGTGCTACTGAATTGCTGATACGTGGAAGGGAATTCACTGAGGAGAAGGTGGTACTTGGTGCCTTCTCATTGGGTGCTCAGTGTCCTGATAGTCACGTAAATCCTCGGAGACTTGGAGCAGTTGTGACTGTTGTTCTGTCAGACAGAGTAGGTATAAACTTTTAGGTTCATTGGTTCAGAGATTGTAGCCAGATGTATTGCTATGGTTGATCTCAGTTTCTCTTTTTAAAGGTCTTTTTGTTTCCTTTGATTATACAGAAACCTTGGATTCTCCTGATGCTGCTATCAAGATACCTCCATATCAGCTGAGGTAAGGTTGAGACCAGTGGAGCTGTGAGTATTTGTAAAATTGAAGTTAAAATTTGAATCAAAAATGAGGTAGATAGGAAGGGGCTGAATCTGTGTGTTTTCATTAGTTTATAAATACGCATCTCTAGGTTAGGCATAATGAATAATTTGTTGATGTGCCCTTGGCCTACATCCATGAATAAAATGTAAGGAGAAGTATAAAATTGGGCAGCACTATGTATAATGCTGATACTTAGAAAGGAAGGCTGCTTTATGGTCTGATACAGTTTGCCTTCTAAATTACAGTCTTCAGTATAATGATGCTTCTCAGTCTTTTCAGTGCATATATTTTCTTTTAAATCTAGATCAGTTCTTGTTTACTGAAAATAAATATTCTAGAAACAGAAAGGTAATATCGTCATATAACTAGGACAATGGGTAGGAACTTTAATACAGTTCCTATGACTGCTGCTTCCTCTAGTCTGCTAGGTTATCATGAATAAGTCTTGTCCCTTCTTTTGCCTTCATTTGGCCACCTATAAAATGGTGGAGGTGGCACTGCCCCTGTTTGTAAAGCTATTTAAGATCTCATTTTAGAAGTTGATTGCGATGGAGAAAGTACATAGGCAAAATCATTCACTGACCTTATGACAGAACCACTAGGAAGCATCAAAAGAGACTAGCAATTTCAATGCTTAAAACAGGAGGATGCTACTGCACACAGCTTATAGTTAAGATGTGAGTGCTTATAGACTTGCCTTGTTAGAGAATGTCACAGAAGCTAAAAGTTTGCATTGATTCAAAAAGCACCTCAACAAATTCATGGAAGAAATTGATTGAAGCCTATTATATGCAAATGTACCCCTTCTTGTTCAGAAGTATCTTGGCAAGAGATAATTGAGCTTATAGGAGAATATGTAAGTGTTGCTATGAATTTGCCCTGTCCTGTAGTCTTTCAGGATAACCACTACTAGCTGCTGACAGAGATGACACTTTTTTACCACAATGTTACTTTCCTGGGAGTATTTTTACCACCTTGTTTCTCTCCACAGCTCTTGGTGCAGCTTTGTGCAAAGAATATTACAGAATTGGAGAGTTAGTTATTCCAGAGCAGTCACCATTTAGGGAAGGAATAAGAGCAGTTCTATTGCCACTCTGCATGACTGTCATCTACAGTCCACAAGGGGCCTCCTGTCAATAGGGAATGGATGTAGCACAGGTCTGACATGACCAATCCCAGATCCATGCATTTCCAACACAGGTTGAGCAGCTGAGAGCAGTTGGATGAGTAATTCCCAGTAGCTCCATAAGAATTAGATTGTTTACTTTGCAGTGTGGTTAGAGAAAACTTAGCTCTTTTTCTCATTTATCAGCCTTTATATTTAATTCAGGGTATGGTCTCTTTGGTTTAAGTACTGTTCTCATTTTGTAAGAAGGTTAGTTAGTTGTTACCACATTTCTTCCTTTTGCACTTGCCTACTGCCTCTTTGCAGATACGTTGTTTTTTTTTCCATCTTCCAATGTTTTTAATGTTGTATTTGTTTAGTTGACTTTTTTCCACTGTAAATCCTGATATTTTTAAATAAAGATAATACCTTGACAAGTGTAGCTGTGAAGTAAGTGTTTGTGGATAGGTGGAGTTGTTTTTTTGAATCTTAGAAAATGAAGGATGCATTAGAGAATTTGAATAAAAGCTTTGGTAGTAGAATCTTTAGTATGGTGTAGGTGCTGCCACACAACCTCAGACAGAGCCTGAGAAACACTAATTTCTCCAGTGCCCTGAGCTTATTCTTCATTCCCTGCTAACAAACTCGTATTAGATTCCAAATAAGCACCCTGCGCCACTTATTGGGGTGGAGTTTGCCTGTATGATATGCCAGTGAAAGTATGATAAAAGCTCATCTTTGCAGGGTATTTGTTAAACAACGGCACTGTTTCAACTTGGTTCCTGTCATTGTAACAGGATAGCCCTGAAGATAGGACAAAGACTAGAAATACAGCCAAGATAGATGTAGCCTAGAGAGACCCTGACCATGCCCCTTGCTTTCTTTCATCTTGATCAACAGCAGATTGCATCATCTGTTTTAACACACATCAGCCTTTGGCTGTTTTTCCACTTTGAATCTGCCATTCACGCTCTTTCTACTATAATATTGTTGGGTGTAATAGCGGAGCCTGGGATGTAGTCTGGAATATTCCGAGATACTGGAGTGAAGGTATGTATCACTTTTCCACCAACTGACCCTGGTCAACTACTCGGATCTGAAATCCATAGTTGCAACATACTGAAAGTGTTAAAGACAGTGTGGCAGATAGTTCAGGAAAAAAAAATACATATTTGTGAGATCTCTTCCAAGAACAGTAGCTAAATGAGTGTTTTGAGTACCGTGTGTGCAGAGATAATATTCAGGTTTGTTTAGCTGGAAGTTTTGGTGTGTCCTTAGAATGTACCAAATACAAGGAAAATACTTCAGTACTTCCTTACATTGTATTTTGCCAAGTTCACAATCTAGGGCACATCTATACTGTGTAAGAATGTGGGACAGAGATTCATGAGCTGTCATGTCCGGTTGAGGTAGATGCTGGCTGAGTTCCAGAAATGGCAAATCTAGTAAGTACACCAGTCAGCCTTGTTTCTCTTTCTTCACAAAGCAGCATCTGGCTTCTGCTAGCAAGTTGTGCTGGTGTTGGTGCCTTTAAACGGAATTGCTGTGCCATTACTTAAATCCTTCTTTTCCTTCTGGAACTGAACAATGATGTCTGCTCTAGAGAAAGAGAAGGTGTAAACTGTTTTCTCTGTCCTCCACCGCCTTTTTTTCCTTAAAGCATAAAAGGCCATTTGTTGCTTTTGAAACCATGGTTCTAGGTGAGTAGAGGTTCTTCATAATGTTTTCTTTTAAGACAGTGGTCCTAGTGTGAGAACGGGGCAGGGGGGGGACAAGGTGTCTCTGCATTTCCTCAGACTGACTAATTGAGTTCAGGTATTTCACATGTGTTAAATAAGCTACATACTTATCTACACCATATTGTTGGGGTAGACTTTTTCTTTGTCCTGGCTTGCTCATGACCTATCCATAGATTCCACTCTTGTGTTCAGCCCCTATTAATGAGCATAGGGCAGGCTATATGAATAACAGTTTCCTGAAGTCCATGTAATTAGTTAGCAGGCTCAGTTGTAGCATTTGTATGGGAGTTGTTTCCAGCATTTGTCTGGTAGTGGTTTAGACAGTACATACCTGCTATGTTTGGAAGTACCTGGGATACTTTTTCCCCCAGGGAATACAGTGATTGGACATTCAGTCTAGAATGTCATTANTGTCATTCTTTAATTAGTTTAATAGAGATCTACTGGGCATATTTTTAGAGAGCTAAATGAGACTACTTTGCTGTTCAGTGTCCTTTGATATTAATTGGACTTATGAATCCAAATCCCAGTTAATGACCTTGAATATTAATTCTAGTGGGGGGGGGGCATTATTTAAATGACTCGCTTTCAGAAGAGATACAAATCTCCAACAAATACAGACTTCCCCACAGAGTCCCGTCAGCTCTGCCTTGAGGTAGGAATGTGTGTGTGCTTTTTCAGCACTTTAACCTGTGATCAGGGTATTGAGCAAGGGTGTGAAATAGTAAAGATTAGAGTGGACTGGGATGAAAATGACCTTAAGTCAGTTCAAGACTTTGCCATAGATGCTCTCTGAATTTTTAAGAAGGAAGAGTCATAAACCACCAGGGCCGTTGTTGCCTGAGTAGGCTGATGATGTTTGTCTCTGATGAACAGGTGTTGTGAAAATTAAGTATGTACTAAGTGCTTGAGGAGACTGGTTGGATGACATAAATAATGAATTAGATAAAAGGAATTGATGTGCTGATGTTTTAATTGGTGAACTGATCACATGGAAGATAGCTTAAGAGAGAGCTTAATGTTGTCTGTCAACGAGCAATTGTTTGCTGCTAAGTTGGGCCACGTTCATTTCAGTATTTTCTAAATGTCAAGTTCTATCCTAAGGCCAGCCACCTACGCTGGGCTAGTCTGTCTTCCTGGCTAATTCCTGGCAAGTTTCTCCATTGTAATTTTAGTCTCTAAAATATGTTCCATGAAAGGTAACTGAAGAAATGCAAGAAAATAAGCCTTAAAAAAAGAATATTCAATCAAGGCAGATTAATACTCAAGAGGAAATAAGGATTATATATATACACACACCTGAATAAAGTAGGAGTCTAGACATTGCTTAACAGTTGCATACCGCTTTGAAAAAGCTTAGTTAAGCAAGGGTTTTTTGGAATGCTGTATATTATTATGTCATGCCTTATAGGCTATATAAAACTTAGTGGCTTTCTACCAGTAGGGGCTTGGTGCTGCAAAGAGGAGGTTGGTTGGGACTTTCTGAGGGAGCCAGTGGCTTGGTGGCTAGTTTAGCTGTTGTGTGTTGATGTTGCTGTCCTCACTGGAAGCTGGAATCTTGTATACAGAATTTCTTACCACATCCCTGCTGTTCTTTGTTAGGAATAACTTTTTAATAATCCTCAAGGGACTGTCTTATAATTGTAGGACATGTCCTGCACTTTCCAGGTCTTACTGCTATCCTATCATTACTTCGTTTTTTCTTCTGACCAAATCAATGGCAAAATACATATTTTGCCCTTTAGCCAGTAAAGCAGAAGCATCACTGTAGACTTGAGTTTGGGCTGTTTTGTGGAGCTTATGTGTCTGTTGTCTCTTTCCTCCCAGAGAAATGTGACAGTGCAGAAACAGATGCATAGGCAAGATTCTCAACAGTATAAATTACTGTCTATGCCAGCTTAGAGTTTCCCTTATGGACTTTAAAGTAGTGGCTGAGACGTTGATGGGTGAAGCGTTTTGGCACAGTAACTGATGTGGCTCATATTCCTTCTTCAAAGAAGAACCAGAAGGGCCTTCCAAATGCTTACTTATCTCTTCAGCGTATCTGTACATTGGATATTTCTGTACCTAAAAGTTGCAGGAAGTAATTGAAATCAAATGGAGGTACAGGCTCAAGCCTTCAAGACACCAATTCTGTGTGCCTAATCAGAGAGATACAGATCCTGGCTTTCAGAGGTGCTGAGCATCTTTAAGTTTGTGTCAGAAGCAGTTCTTATATTGATTCCTGCAAACGCTTGCATCCCTCTGGTGTTTCACATTGGCCTCTCAGAACTAGCCAGTATTTCTGGGGATTAGAGCTCGAAAAAATGAGAAGTTTGTGGTGAGGAGGGTCCTCTGTAATACCCAGCTTATATCCAGTTCCATGTTTCCTGTTTGTGTCTAAGTGCCCTTCATCACGGTGCTGGTTTTTGAGGGTCATTTGTGGACTTAGGGAAGCCAGTGCAATGAAGAGCAGTCAGGAACAGAAGTAAGCCTTAAATTTTGCTGACTTCTGAAATATTTACGCTCCTTGCATTTTTTGTCTGTAGTCATGAGAATTTGGGGATGCAATTAGAAGTTCTATTCTGCCATTTATTTTTGTCTCTAGCTTTGCATCTGACACCTTAAGAAGTAGCTGTGGCTTATAGATTCTTAAATAAAACAACATACTCACAAATTTTAGCTTACATGTGCTCGACAAATAATAAAAGCTGTAAATGTGGTATGATCATGACCAAACATCTAATACCAGGGAGAATTCCATCCATTTAGGTTTGCAGATAGTTTGTCCATTTAAATAATACTGAGACTTGGGATGCATTTTTGGCTTCTCTATTGTGAGAAATTTGTGATTTCATTATTTCATTCTTTTCTCATCTACTTTATTTTGTTCATCATTTCTGTTAGTTTCTTTCTACTAGGAGAGAGTGGATAAGGAAGCTGATTTGTCTTTGTGATTATTTTTTGAGTTTGATGTTTAAAAAAAAAAAATCTAATTCTTTTTTTTAATACATTATAAAAGGTCATATTACCATCCAGCACTCCTAACTTTGTTTTCCGAACTATAGGATAAGTTTTAACTAATCTGTATGTTGTTTGAAACTTCTTACTTTAGAGTTTTTAAGCAAACCTAAAATAGGTGGTGAATAGTGAACAGAAAAACTTACTACTCCTCTTGCACGTATCCAGTGAGAACAGTGCTACTAAAAGATGAAAGTTTACGTGTATTTATTATGGGAATAGAAAAATAGAGGGGGAAATCTATCAAGAATGTACACAGACATGTCACCTCTGACTTGTTAAGTATGTTATCTATAGTCTCGTGCAGTTGATAGGAAAGTGTAATTGTCTGCTGATCTCTTCTATTATCCATTAGATGTTGGTCCACTGTCTTTCTGTTAATGGTTTTGTGGATCAAGAAGCAGATTTTCTGAGTTTTATTTGAATTTAAGCCAAAAGTTGAAATTTGTGATATCCAGTTAATATTTGTGGACAAATTCTTGACTTTAAACTACAACATCACTTGAGACTGTAAGTGACTATATTTGAGCACTATTGGCTAAGATAATAACATAGTGTGCATCTTTCTGTGTATATTTAAAAACCAACAAAATCTTTCATGTTTTTAAAGTACTATACTAGCACAATGGTTGATAAAACATTAGAATTTGATTTGTTTCATTGCACATTTGTCTTAAATCATGCAGAACCTTTTGGATAATAAAATTGGGGGAAAAAATGTAATGGATGTGTAAGTGAATAACTGAGCTAGTATTCATTTAAGCTGTTCTAGCTATTTTTTTCAAAGTGTATAACTTTTTTTTCTTTTTTCCTTCTGTAGGCTGGTATTGCTTTAGAATCTTTTAAAATCTGTAGACAACAGTAGACTAAATTTCTTATTGCTTTGTTTAGGAGTGTTTTAAGGAGTGTTTTATGATCTGGTCAGATTCCCTGACCAGAAGAATGCAGTGGGGAGGGAGTAATGGCTCTGAGGGTTTTTTTTTTTGGGGGGTGGTGGTGGTGGTGTTTGTTTTAAGCATACATCTGTGTTACTCCTTTCTCTTTATTAAAACACTGCTTCCTGCTCTTGCTGCCACAACCACCTGGCGTTAAGTGCTCCCAGGCTTTCTTCCTGAACCTGACTGCTGGATATGTGACTCATGCTGCTCAGCCATTACAGAGTCGCTATCTGGCATTCAGCAAGTGGATAATGAGTTGCCTGGGAGGTATCTGGCCAAGAAGAGATTTTAGTGGCAGTATGAATTGCTGAGCTGCATGTCCTGTGTTGTCAGTTTACATGCTGGATCCAGACTTGTGGGGGGCATTTGTGTAGCCCATTTGGTGTACTTGAATGGTCTGTATGCTCTAATCTCAACTAAAAAGTTGCATTCCTAGACCTAGTGTGTGGAGGGTGTGACCAAGTGTTGAGAAAGCACAGCACTGTCTGATACAGCGTTTAGATCAATCTGCATGTTTTTTTCTGAAATGTAACTGGCCATATTTCTTGTCTGGTGGGCAGGTATTTTTGTCTCAACAGAACTTTGCATCTGTTCTGGGATCACAAAAGAAAAGTGTTGGAGAGGAAAGGGATGTATATGGTCCATTTCCATTACGCATGTCTGAATTCTTGCTGTCAAGACAAGATTCTATAATTATGCGTTAGAAGGCCTCTTGATCTAGGAGTCCCTTAAAACCGATCAACCAGGGTTATGGCTCTTGAAGGTATCAAAGAAAGTTTGGTATTGTCATGGGGAAAAAGTGAATGGTTTTTGAAACATTATTTCTGTTACTCTTATTTGGCGCAGAGAGAGGTTTTAAAGGATGGTGGTTGCTCTTTCATAAACTAACTTTCAGCCCTTCCTGACATTCTTTGTTGCAGTGAACCTTAGTATTCTTTGGCTGCTTTGTTCCTTTAATGGATTTTTCTGAAAGTCTATTCTAGATTTGTGACAGAAGGATACAGTTACTGTGGGATTTATGTAATTTGTTCAGTATAGGAATAGCACCAAGAAAAGATTAGAGCAGACATAGAAATTGGGCAAATGCTCAAAACTAACAACTGAAATATTGCCCTCAGGGTCTAAGGATGATGATGGGATAGCAGTGTGTTTGTTTTAAACATCTGATCACTTTTAATACTAAAGGAGAAGAAAGTGAGAAAACTGGGAGGCTGTTGATAATGCCTTAGAGAAGGAAGCATGGCTGAGGGTGCGGAGCCAGAGGGTGGAAGAAGTGGTGCTGAAACGGTGTGAACTGTTTTCCTTATGAACAAGGCTTCACTCTGCTGTGGTCTTTGTGTGATGCTGTGCAAGTCATAACTTTTATTTGTTTAGAAAATGAAGGGGTGAGTGGGAATAATAAAGGTCTTTTCCTACAGTTATTTACCTTTCATAAAAGGCAGCAAAGCAGCAGGAAACACACTACCTTTGGTTTACTTGAGTGCTTGCTTAAGGAATTGAGTATGCTAAGGTGCAGTGACTATAAAATACACAATGCATTGCAAATGTGATGGTATTTTTAACAACTATCCCTTAGGTCTGTCAAGATTTAAGATTGCACTGCTGTGAAAGTTGAATGAAATTACAGGTTGCAGCATTAACCTTCAAAACAGCTAGTAATGACCAGAAATATACTTCTTCCTCCTATTTTTTCATCAAACTGTTTTGCAACTAAGTCATCCAGCTGTAATGGAGAAAATAAGGTCATTAGCAAGATGTCTATACTGTTGTATCTCTGTTTCTTTTCTCTGTCACTCCTATCATACCACATCCCAGCATTGTAAAACTTCTCCTGATGGAAGTTTAACTCTCATAAGATGCTTTATTTGTTGTTTTCAGTGTACTGAAATTTTGAAACGTTTTCACTGGAGAATCCTCAGCTTCCCTTCCAGGCTCACTACGTATAGGAAAGAAAGGTTTCATGGATTAGCTTGATAAGCTTTCACAATTGCAGGCTCAGCTAGTCCAGCGTGTGCTCTGCCTAAGGCCAGGAGGTATACACTGAAGATGGATATTGTGATCCTCACCTCATCTTTATGCTGTGCTTCAAATGATAATAAATAAAATCAGCAGAAGGATGCAGATTGTTTTATAATTAAGACCTTGTGGTGTTTACATGTGTCATCAAATTCCTTAAGAGCAGAATTATTAAGTGGCTGTCATATCTCATGCAGAAAGGGCAAAAATCTACTTGGGTGGATGTTTTAGGGAGAGTGATGATAGTGTATCAAAGAGATTACGTGACAGCTTTGGAGACTGGAAGCATCCTGATTATTATTTTAGCCTTGTCCGCTTTTATATTGTGTGTAATCTTTTTGTTGTCTCCCTACTTCTCCTCTCAAGTAAAGGTACACAGCGTGCTTGTCTTCTCTTTTTTTCCTCTTGACAACACTATCAGGCTACTATCTGGGAACTTTATGTTGAAATCAAGATGTTATTAGTGAGTATGGCAAGGAAGCAAATGACCTTAAAAGTGCTCTCCAGCTGAGTGACAGCTCTGAGCTATTCAATTATTATAGTCTGTATGAGTTCTGTTGTCTCAGCTGCTTTAGGCTGGATGGAAGATTAATTTGTTTACATTTGCCTTTCCCTTGAAGTATATAGACCTATACTTCTGCTGTTCTGGCAAATGCATTTCTCTTGGAAAGTAAGTAGATAATAAAAATTAACCTTTTTAATACCAAGCAGCATTAAATTACAATCTCATTCAACATTTCAGGTTGAATAATTGTTAAAGTTCTAGCTAACAAACTGTAGAAAGTTAAATTTAGATGTTATTCCCCTCTTCCTTTTTTTCCTGCGTCATAAAGTTTCCTCTGATTCGCAGCTCGTGCTTCCCTCCAGAGACAAGTTCAGTTTATTGTAGGGTGAAGTGATTACTCTGTGCCTTGGTTAGTAAAGCAAAAGGATTGAAGGGAAGAGTGAATACATGAAGCAAAAAGGAAGGTAAAAGGAAATACTGAGCTGGAGGAAAGACTGAGAGGGAACTTTGAGAGAGCAGCTGAGGTGAGAGAGAATCCGAGATGGATAGAAAAGGAGAGTTAAACCTCATGCCAGATGACAAGAACCCTTTCCATATTAAGTGGACAGAATAGTTTTGTACTGTGTGGGCAGAAAAAGAATGACATAAAGAAGGAGCTGCAAGTGGTGAGGAAGAGAAATGAAAATGCTTTCAGCCAGAAATTACAAAGTTAATAGTAAAGGTGGAATCTTACCTGGTTACATGAGGAAATTCTCCTGATAGGGAAAGCACGCTCACAAGTGCTTTGAGGGGAGGCCTCATGGCGGCCTGCAGCTTCCTCACGAGGGGAGCGGAGGGGCAGGGCTGATCTCTCCTCTCTGGTGACAGCGACAGGACCCGAGGGAACGGCATGGAGCTGTGACAGGGGAGGTTCAGGCTGGGTGTTAGGGAAAGGTTCTTCACCGAGAGGGTGGTCAGGCACTGGAACAGGCTCCCCAGGGCAGTGGTCATGGCACCGAGCCTGCCGGAGTTCAAGAAGCGTTTGGACAATGCTCTCAGACATATGGTCTGATTTTTGGGTGGTCCTGTGTGGAGCCAGGAGCTGGACTCAATGATCCTTGTGGGTCCCTTCCAACTCGGGATATTCTGTTATTCTAAGTGACTCTCTGCTTGTCTGAGTGACTGGAGTAAAATCCTGACCCTGTCAAAGCAAGTCGGAATTTATATCAATGTAGTACAACAACTTTTTTTTAGGACCTGTAAACTTTGACGGTGACTGTTTGCTCTTATGTAGTGCTGTAACACTGATGTCTCACTGTGCATGATCACCATAAAGTATTGCTCCGCCCCCCGAAAAGGAGGGTTCTCACCGGAAGGCTTTGGCTTTTTCTTTTATCCTGTTGCTCTAAGAGTTCTGTAAATACTATCAAAAATCTTGTATTTGCATGGAAGTGTCTGTTGCAGTCATCTGGTCTGACTTGCTGCATTGTGGAGGCTTGAGAACTTGCCCTGTACTGGTACACTGCAAACTCCAAACTTCTGTCTAAGCTTGACTGTAATACTCTTTGTAAGTGGGACATCCATATTTCTTCTGTAGATAAAATTAATCACTTATCTTGACTGTGAGCAAGGATCAAAAAATCTGCTTTCTTCACGAGGATATTTCCCACTCCTCCTCCAGGTTTTAAGAGCTTCCATTTTGAACCATAAAGTTGTTTGCGGAATCTTTTCCTGTGGTAACTTGAAGGATGTTGACAAGAGTTACGGATGTTTCTACTTCTATATGAACATGTTCATACTGACACTGCTGGAATTTGTTTTATACAAATTAAATCCCGTCTTTTGTGTGGGGACGATATTTGCTTCTGTTCAGTGTATTTAATGGTAACAGCTGGGAGTACGTCCAGAATTTTGAGGATTTATCTTTACTGTTTATTTTTCTCATGGTGGGCCAATTTTTCTGCTTGAGTAAGTGAGGTTAATGGAGTTGCATGCTGTGATAGTTTGTTCATTTCAAGCAGCCACGATTGAGAAGCTCTTCTCCGCTGTCAGTGTTACTCTGACTGAAAAACGTCAGACTCTGGTTGTGACTGTTTTGATGCCTAGCAAACAGCTTATCAGAAAATGGAAACAACAATGAATCAAGTCATTATCTGTTCTTTGACTAGGTTGTGAATTATACTATGCAATGCAAATTGCATGCTGATAACTAAGGTTATCAGTGCTGAGGTTCTGAATTTTTCTTCTCCGATGTAACTTTCAGGGCAAAGATAATGCAGAGAGATTTTATTTTTAATCTCCTTTTAATTAGTTTTCCAAAAACTAACATGGCTACACAATTTGAATGAAGGGAAATAACTTTTATGGTGGTGACAAATACTTCGTTGGAGTGCCCCTGTCCCTAAGTCAGTATGATGGAGGTGAAGGTGGGCCCTGAGACTGCGTGCCAGGCTCTAACAAGTAAGAGTTAAGTGTGCTGTTTCCTGTCTTCATTATAGTTTTCATCATGAGACTGAATAAATGAGCCATTATTCTTTTCTCACTCAAGGCTTTTTCCACCACAATGAAGATAGAAAGATTTTTATGATCTTGTATTTAAAATAGTCATCTGTCTTGCTCTGACCTTTTTGGCAGTCTGTTTTGACTGACCTGTTGCATCATCCCTTGTGACAGACATGCAGGGAAAGAGGTAGGTTGATGAGCCATGGCAAACTCAGACTATTAGAAAGGTTGTTTTTACTCAGTGTGCTGAATATAAAGGCTATTTATGTTCTCATGACTCATTCTGCAGGTTATGAAGCTGACAGTGAGGGAGTGGAGTAGCTCAGGAAGAACAACCTGTCATCCTGAAGATATTAGTCCTGGATAACGCACTTGTTTCTGTCACTGACCTTTGTTGGACCCTGGGCAGGCCTCTTGGGATTCAGTCCACACACCATGGAGGTCTAGTGGCAAAACTCCAGGTGGCTTCAGTGGGAACAGGACTGAGTTTTCACCCTTAGCTCTCTCTGCTTACTCTGTTTTGCATGAAACAAGGTCCATGCTTACCACACTTATTGCCACACTTTTTTTTTTTAAACTGAGTTCTTTTGATAGAGCTGCTGTGCGGACATACGCAAACAATGTTTTCCAGCAAGCGGTGTAGATTTCAGCATAGTATACCACTTATATCTGAGCACATTCTTTTTCTTCACTATCACTCTTTCTTTACATGCTCTAAACTTCCCTCTAGCTTCTGTTTTCATTGCTTTGTTTCATCTGTCTGTGCCCAGGGTACCTTATCCTGAAGCTTTAGGAAGCTTCCTCATCAAGTCAAAGGTGCCCTTTTCCATTCATGCTCCCTCTGTGTTGTACCTGGCTCATCTCGTTCACGTTTAAGATGGTATCTGTGCCTCTAACTATATGTGTATGTGTGCACACCTGCATCTATCAGAAAGGAAATTTAGGAGTTCAAGTGTGAAACTAGTTTCTCTACAATAACTTAAAACAAGTATAAGAATGTTTTTCATTTAAAGTATATCAATGTGCATTAGCTTATTCTGAGAACTTCACGTGAATAAAATGTCTTACATATGTGGCACTATGCAAGCTGGGTGAATTGTCACTTAATGGTGTGGAACAGCATACATGGGAGTAAGCAGTGTGATCCCATGGTAGGGGACCCTGGAACCACTCAAAACAGGCTGCAAGGTATAAGGGGAAACCTCAATCCCTTTCTCAATTGCATTCTGAGACCAAATTATGGTTGACATCTCTTGTGCAACCTTATTGAACCTAGTTCTTAAATGGTAGACCTTAATAAGGACCAACTGTGTTAATTTACATCATCTGTTCTGACTGAGGATTGCCTGCCTTGTCCTTCTGTGTTCTCATACTAGCAGATGATATGTTTAAATGGCAGGTCAGACTGAAGTGTGGAAGATGTTCAAGCTCCTCAAACGTTGTGAGATATTTCTGCATATGTTTTATAGCTGTAGCATGGAAATGCTAAAGATTTAGCAGACTGAGTGTATAACAAGAACAGGAAATGACACAATGGCAATTCATTTTCTCTGAGAATACAATGGGAACAGAGGCTGCAGCAACCTTAATTAGATTTTCAGTTAAACATTTTCAGCAAGGATGAGGAGTTCAGCTAATTGAATCTGTTCTAATTTCCATCCTCCTGTTTGTCATTTTTTGCTCTTCATTTTGGGAGATATCTCAAGAAACAGCTCTCATTGTTCTCTGCTGATTACAGTATGTGACGACAGATGGCAGGCAACATGCTGATGTGCAGGGTAGCTACACATAAGCCATAGGAGCTCCCACCTGTCTTCATTATAATGAAACTAAACTGGATCCAATCCAGTGACTTATGACTGCCTTCCCTTTCTCCTGTACTCCATCCTCTTTAATATGAGAATGACTTTGTTGCGTATTAGTAATGCCCTAAATCTTTTTATGCTGTTGCAGTGAACTGTAGAAAGTCTAAAAGAAACATAGTGTTCTGCCCTGAAGAGGTGCAGGTCTAAATAGCCATCAGTTTTTAGCATCCCTGCAGTTAGTGCAATACACTGTTGTGTTTTTTTGTTTGTTTTTGCTTTTTTTTGTCTGTGTTTCTGGCTGTTTGAATACCAGGTAATGCACAAGGACTTTGTTTTGGCACCTGTTGATCCACTAATTTCAAATATGAGTTCACCCACAGAGTGATATTGACAACAACTTTTAAAAGAGACCATATGTCAAAGTCACATTGTAAAAATAAGCACCTAAATGTGCTTTGTGTGTTAGAGATTTGCTGCTGTGGCACCTCTCTAAACCAGTAAGTCCTCTTACAATTTACCTGCATACTACATGCATTCCCAGGTGTAGGCAAAGCTGGCAATAGATATAGGTGGTACTCAGTTCTATACTAGCTAAAGGATTGCTGTCTGAACCCTGGAACAGGTGTTTTGGCACATTCTGTAGATCTAGATGATTGAACACTGAGGAAATATATCCCAGACGTTCCGTAGTTTGTGTTTTGGATGTGAAACTCACAGGTTTTAAGAGTCCTTCTAGCTAAATTGATTCCAGAAGCATTCAAGAAATGACATTCTGAGAAAACTGGGCTTTGTGCCTGCCTATTTCTCTGAATATCCCGAATGAAGCAAGTAGCTAGCTTTTTGTTAGAAACCTATTTTTGAGATGCACATGTAATCTACTTGAAGTTCTTTAGAAAACTGTGTAATTCAGGGTTATTTAAAAAGCTACTCTTGGTGTTTTGCCAAATGGCCTTTTACAAGTTCCCATAAACTGGGAAGAAGGTACAAACATGAAAAGATCTGCAGACGTGAGAGATCTTGAACCCACACAAAAAAGAGTTGATTTTCAGAGTGGACATTAAGTCCTTGCTGCACACATGATCTACTGAAGGAGTTTCAAGCTGGCTTCCCTAAAGCTGAGATGGCCAGTGTTTGGTAATCCCAGCTTTAGTTTTTTAAAAAAGCAAGTTCAGGTTGTAGACTACCAGTTTTGGGGGGAGGTTGGTAGGTTATGGGCAGACTGTCGCAAAGCATGATTTTAGGTAGCTTTGACGTCAGAAATTGCAGCAATTAGTACTGCTCTACCCTAGGGCTTCTCCTTAGCTAGTTATGAGGGGAGGATTTGCAAAAGGAGCAGATTATGCACCCTGGTGTAATGCATGTGTTTTCTTTTGTGTCAGAAGTTGATCCCTAAGAATTCCAAGGGAGTGAGTCAATTTTATTTTTATATACTTTTAGGCAAATAATCATCATTCAGTCAACTGAAACTAAGTAAACTCACGTCAAAGGCAGTTCACAGGATACAATAGAAAAAGAAGGAAAACTCTTCATTTTGATATTCCAAGGGATTAAACATCTTTGACTCTGCTTTGAGAAGACCAGGGAGGTTGAGTTTGGGTTTGAATGCATTGAGATTTTAACACAGGAGAATGCTCCAAATGAAACAAGTCAGGGCTTTTTAGTTTCCAGTTAAATAAGAAGTAACTAGTTGTCATCTTTTCCTTCTTGCCTTCCACACACTTGTCTCCATGGGTGGGAAATTCATGCAGGCAATTCCAAAGGGGCTCCCTGGGGGTACAGTACAGACAGTTGGAGAGCTAAGACTCTCAAGGGCTCACACAGAATGGTTTGCCATAAGCAAGCATATCTATACCAATGCAAAACTGGACTCTGTGAGTATGGATAAGTGCCTTTTATGCTATGTGACCTAATAAAGTGTTGAAAACCTTCTGGGAGACTGTGGTCAGACACGGGCTAAGTATCTCTGATCAGGAATGAATTTCCAGCCAACTAGCAAGATTTGCTTAAAAGGGCTTGTGGTTGCTAAGTGTTCTCCACATGCTGTTGGTTTGGTCACCAAATAAAAAAGGGTTCAGTGTCTGAGCACCAAGTCAAAAGCATCTAAAATAGTATCCTGGTCAGTGATTTGATTTAACATGCAAAAATTTGTGTTATTCTATAATCAAAGTACAGCTTAATCATAATTCTTGCACATGCGAATTCAGGTGTAATCCAAACTCATTAAAATATTTGCTTTTGTCTACACCGTTTAGAGTTGTGGGGAGCTAACGTGACAGGACACACTGTACTGTAGAGAAGACCAAAGACCAAAACTTCACCAATAGAAAGTGGAGTCTGATACTACTTTTCTGGCAGTCTGAATATTAAACAGAAGTCAAGTGACTGAAGTGTAATGCTTATAAGACTGAGCTGAAGAACCACTAGTAATCTGTGAATGTCCTCTTTATGCTTTGCACATTCATGTACGCACACAGAAGGCTAACAGGAAGTATTTTGTGAAATTCTAGTTAAAAAGGCCATTCTTAACAGAATGTGAAGACATATGCTAGCTTTCTTTGGAGGGGAAAAGAGCCTCAGAGTTGCTGTGAAACTCTCCTTGATTACTGTATGCAAGTGTTATCTCACTGAAAGTGATACAACCCTTCTGCAACATTGTTCCTTTGAATACCAATTTTTGTTTCCATTGTTACCTCTCACATTTATTTATTTATTTTTACTTCAGGGAGAAGTGTCTCCTTCCTCTCCAGCTGGCTCTGGAATCGAAGAGTTTGAAGCTGGCCCAACAGGCTCTAGCAGGGATGCAGGTATGTCTTTAGAGAGTGTGGGGGGGTTGTTAGCAGGTAGTGGGTGTCAAGGAAATCTAGGCTTTTCTTTTGAAAAGTACTACAGAAAATGTCTGTTTTCTATTGGATGTAACAATGATGTTCGTGTTTCTGTAATAGTGTTCAGAATTTAGGAAGCAAGTAAAGGCTGTTGATTCCATAGAAGCTTAATATGTTCTGCAGCTAGGTGGGAGTTCCTGGCTTTCAACACTGAGATGGAGATGTAGTCTTCCTCATGCGGCCCTGTGCCTTACCTCTCAGTAAGCCTTACCACTGCTTAACTTCTTAAAAACTAAACTGAGTCAAGTGATGAAGAGGTCAATAAAGGGTCCAGGAGCTGCATTGTCTATGTGAGGGCACTTTCCAGGTTTTTTTCCTTGTTGTTTTCAGTATCATCTGATTTGAATGTTTATGAAATTGCAGAAGAAAACAGCAGCATAGTATGAGCAACAAAAACACGCTGTCGTGTTTGATAGTATAAATTTAAGACAGTTTACCTTTCTGGAGGAATTGTGAATGACCCACCATCCACTGCAGCATAACTTTCTTGGCAACACTCAATCAAGATAAAATTTTTTATCCTTTTACTCTTCTGTCTTGCTGCGCATATGCTTGGGTTCTGTAAGAACTAGAGCCGCAAAGTTTTGGATTTGCAGCATGGTGCCTTAGATAAGTGTTACCACTTATCTAGAAGCGTAAAAAAGTAGTCCAGGCAACAATACAGTCCTTCATCTGCATTTGTGATACGTGAAAGTTCATGAAAAACTTAAAACAAAAAACCCACCCTGATGCTATGGAGATAGGTTAAAAAATAGGATAAGACAAAAAAAAAAAAGAGATGAAGTACCATTTGAATTTAGAAAAAGTAGGTAACAGGATCACAGAACAGTCGAGGTGGAAGGGGCCTCTGGAGGTCACCTGGTCCTATGCTGCTGCTCAAGCAGGACCGCATGGACAAATGCCCAGGACCCTGTCCAGGTGGCTTTTGAAGATCTCCAAGGAGGGAGACTCCACAGCTTATCTAGGCAACGTGTGCCAGTCCTCTATCACCCACACAGTGAAGAAGTTTCCTGATGCTTGGATGGAACCTCCTGCGTTTCATTTGGTGCCCATTGTCTCTTGTCTTGCCACTGGGCACCACTGTAAAGAGCCTGGCTCTGGCCTTTTTGCACCCTCCCTTCAGGTTTATATATTTTATATTTATATAAAATTTATGTATACACATTGATAAGATACCTCTGAGCCTTCTCTTCTCTAGGCTGAAGAGGCTCAGCTCTCTCAGCCTTTCCTCATAGGAAAGATGCTTCTGTCCCTTAATCATCTTCATGGCCCTTTGCTATACTCTCTCCAGTAGCTCCGTATCCCTCATATCAAATTAAAGAGCTTCTCCTTTCTTTAGAAAAACATAATATTTTCCTTTTAAATTGAGTTAAATCTTATTAGGCTGGACACCAGTAAAACAGTTGATATACTACTCTGGGGGGAAGTTCTTTAAAATGTTGTGGGTTAACCCCAGTAGGAAGCTAAGCCCCTCACAGCTGCTCACTTGCTGCCCCCCAGCAGGATGGGGGAGAGAACCAAAAGGGCAAAAGTGAGAAAACTTGTGGGTTGTGATAAAGACAGTTTAATAGATAAAGCAAAGCTGCACATACAAGCAAAGCAAAATAAGTAATTCATTCACTACTTGCCATTGGCAGGCAGATATTTAGCCATTTTTTTGGGGAAAGCAGGGCTTTATCATGCCTAAAGGTTACTTTGGGAAGATAAATGCCATATCTCTTCACCCCATCCCCTTCCTCCTTGTTTTTCCGCCAGCTTTTATTGCTGAGCACAATGCCATATGGTAGGGAATATTCCTTTGGTCAGCTGGGGTCAGCTGTCCTGGCTGTGTCCCCTCCCAGCTACTTGTGCACCCCTATCCTCCTCACTGGCAAGGCAGCATGAGAAACTGAAAAAACCTTGATGCTGTGCAAGCAGTGTTCAGCGACAGCTAAAACGTCAGTGTGTTATCAGTGCTGTTTTGATCACAAATCAAAAACACAGCACCCTGTGGACTGTGGGCTACAATGAAGAAAATTAACGCTATCCCAGCCAAAACCAGTACAAGTGTAGAAAATATGAAGCAGGAATGAACCAGTGAAACCAGTGCTATGGACTCGAAGCTGGGAAGGAGCTTCAGAACAAAAGTAGCGCAGAATGTACAGGGTGAAGTGAACTGCTCAAAGTCTGTGTTGGGACAGAGCAAGGACAGCAACTAAGACAAGGTAGTTTTGCACTGCAGTAGGAGCTTCTAGGAAGGCTGGCTCTGGAAAAAGACTTCAGTGGGTACATCTATTGCAGGATGCCTGCGGCTAATAAGAGGTACCCGTGAAGGTGGTTCTAGATTATATGGAAGAGGTGTTTCCAATAGAACTCTGAGGAAATAATGCCACTGACCATGTCCCCATGATGTGTGTTTTTTTTTGTTTTTTTGTTTTTTTGTTTTTTTTTTTACCTAATACATGGTTCTGATGTAATTCTCCCTTCTTCACAAGGGTGCACTGAAAACAGTTTGGAGAAGAGCTGTTATGGTATCTGAGACAGTCTCAGTCTTGGTGGAAAATTCTATTAGAGCCTGGTTTGTTCAGGTTCAGTGAACAAAAGCAGAGGTTTTTATAAAAACAACAACAAACAACCTTTAGGGAAAGCAGCAAGAGAAAATAGTGTTTTATTTTGGCAAATGATAACTAGAGAAAGAACTTATGGGTATGAACTGGCCATGAATAAATTGAGGCTGGAGTGTTAGAGGAAGGTGGGTTTTTTT
>VXAL01019247.1:275935-292124 GCA_013399475.1 Chauna torquata
TTTTTTTTTTTTTTTTTAGAAACGTATTGGTCTTTATGGGAGAAGTGTGAAATAACTGAAATCTTCTTGAGATGGGACACGGTTAGCTCAGGGAAGTGAGAACATAACATGGAGAGCTCTGTTAAGCGATGCTGTCAGTCCTGCTTTAAAGCATGAAAATAGGCTCCCACAAAATCCTAGTGACAGTCTCTTAGATTCCAGTAATATTTTCATGCTGTTTTCTCTAGCTAATTCTCAGCCTCACATATCTCCACTTGTGGGGAGATGATACTGGCTCTGATACAGGCTTTTTCGATGCAAAGGAAATCTGATGAGTCTGAAATACTCAGCCTGAAGTTCAGTCAATCTGTATTGAACCCACTCCTGGGTACCTTCCCACTCATTTGTGGTCCTCGTGCCACTCGTTTGCTAACAGTACTATTCCTTCTGAGGACTTGATCACATCCATGATTAGTCAGCTTTTGAATGACACAAAACACATCTTGTCAGTGATCAGAAATGCCATCTCCACTGTGTTTGTGTTCTGTGCCTATCAGAATTAGATGACAGCTAAATCTTTGTCTCCTGCCACGCAGGGTGTCTGCTAGCACTAATTTGAGGCCACAACACTAGCCTGAGTGTTCTTGTTGTTTGTTTGTTTTGTTTTTAAATTTGTTTTGGGGAGTACAGGAGGCATTACTTGGAGCAGTTTGTGATCTCTTGTGATCAGTTAGCGATACCTGCTTTCTTCTGGACACTCGAGGTAGGTTGGGGGAAGGAAAATGGATTTCTCAGTTTTTGTTCTGCTTCTTTACTTTCTATTACTGGATCACTTTGAAATTTGTACATAGAACCTAGCCACCGTAGTACCAAACATTAATAGGTTTAGGTGTAGTAGTTTACAGCAGAATTAGTCAGAGGCAGTTTCATCTTCAACCTGTGCATTGCCATTTTTTCTCTGCAGAAGCTGCTGTCTGATGAGAGGTTTGTATCTGTGGAAACAGACTCAGATGAGAAACAGTTGCTTAATCAGATGCTGAATGCTGTGAAAGTGACTCCTTCGCTCAACGAAGACCTGCAGGTTGAAGTGATGAAGGTTAGTGTTTCACACACGTCAGTGCTTGCAGCGGAGGCTCTGACTGAATGCCGGGGTTAGCAAACAAATTAGCTGTTGCCTTGGAAATCTTCACCTTAGGACAGTATTTGATTGCTTCCTTCCTTCCTGTTGGCAGATGTCAGTTGTTTTCATTTCTACTTGATTTATTTTTCCCTGTGTTAAACAGGAGATAAGTTGTATTAAGTCCAGCAGTGGTCCCAGTTTTAGCAAGACAGTTCACTCTGTGTTAATTCACAGGTAAATGACTTGCAGATTTAGAAGTCTGTGTTTGGTATTAATGTTCATGAGTTGGGCTGTGCAGCTTTTGTAATTTTGAATCATGTGGATAGGTGTTTTCTTGTTTGTTAGCTATGTGTTAAAATGCTAATGAGGGTGCATGATTTGTCTAGGCACCAAAATGTTCCTGGACTAATGCATAAGGGAGATTGTTCTGAAAAATCAGTGAAAATTTTCATTTCTAGAAATGCTTCAGCATTCTCCTGTGTGTGTTAGGAAGCCTAGGTGCCAGGAGGTACTTTTTTGGTGCTGTGAATTTTCCTTGCCCTGTCATTGGTTTGGTATATGACTTGCTGGTACTGTCATGATAATAGTGACTTCCAATACCTGTATTACTCATGTGAAGCAACAGAGTGATGCATAGTTCCCGTGTGTTTGGGTGTGAAATTTGTACTTCAGGGTTTGTTGTGCTATAGCTGATCACTGGTGGAAATGACTTTCTGGAACAAACCTAATGATTTTGAATCATTAACCTTTTGAATGTTCACCATACCTAGTACTGATTGATATGACTGGGTCTACTTACTTGACTGTCCTTCACTTCCAAGTGCATTGGTTAGGTGTCTTATTTCTTTCCTACATATGACATCCTTGTCCTAATGAATATATGTTACTCACTCTCAAACTGCTTTGTACTAGCTGTACTCTGCCAGTGAGGCTGACTGCCTGGTTGCAGCCTGTACTTTGTGCCAGAACATGCAGAAGGTTGAGCCTAGCAATAGAGAAAAGGGATGAGCATTTGCCTGAACTGTTCCCCATTCTGTGGAAGCAGGATTTTGCCTATATTCAAGCTTAACTTGAGGTACTCAGATCTGCAGCCCTTAACCCAGCATGCCTCTTCCCTGCCTCTTGCCTCTGCAGCAGGAAAGGTGAAGGATTAACAAGTAGCACTTCTGAACTGACAGGCTCTCTTGGTACACAGTAATTTTTTCCAAGTCACTGTTTTAAAAAACAGCTTCCTGAGTGTTGCAGATTCAGAATCTTCAGGTACACTGTTTCCCTGAAAACTGAACTGCATTTGTGATGCATTGCCCCAACACTGAGAACAATGAATGCTATATTTTACCACAGTTATCAGTGAATATCTTGTCAAGTTGTCTTGGTATGTAATAAAATATATATATATATATTTATGTGCACTTTAAAAAACAAACAAACAACAAAAAAACAACAAGAAAAACCAACATGTTCAGTTCCAGTTTAGCGCAGAAGAGAAGATGGGACGTTGTCTTCATTCCATTGAGTGGAAATTTTAATGTATCAATCCTTTCCTAAAGTTCTGGCTAAAAGAATGGCAAAAATGGGTATATGGTAAAAATCAGGCTACATCTTTACAGCCTGAGAACAAAGTAAAACTTGTATTTTGATATAATTATTTCAAGAGGACCAGAGGGCCAAAACCTGTCAACAGGGCAGTTAAAACTTGAGAGGCATTATGTCTGAGACTTGCCTAAAAGCCAATTCAAGGAAGAGATATTTTTACATTGTAACTTGAAGGTTACAGATGCAGTTGCAACATTCGAAAATGTAGATCACCCAGGTGTGCTGGAGCCATGGTAAAGCCTTCAGAGGAGTTTCAAGCAGCTGGTGTCAGCAATGCATTTTTATCCCTAGATCTATGCTACATTATGTCCTAAAGGCAGTGTGTGATTGCACATTAGACTGGGTTGTTCCGTCCAGAGGAGCTTAAATACATTTTTATGCATTGCAGATATTAGACTCTCCTGAATGTGAGGTTTGTGTGAAAGTGGGTCAGCAGTGATCATGGCCTGGTTCTTTGTGACTTGCTGCACAGTTGCACTAGTTTCCAAGGTATTGGGAATGCAGCCATCAAAGATTCCACAAAAGCTTTTAGTTATGCAAAAAAGATGTGAAAATGGAGGTGCAGGTGTGCAGACCTCACTGTAAGTTGCTGGCACTTAAGCTCCTAAATCACTTAAATGCTTTTTTTGAAAATCCAATCCAAAAAATCTCCTGTTGTTCCCTGCAAGTATCCACCAGAAATTCACACTCTCAAATTATCCGAAGCAAACGCTGTGAGTATTTATCTTAATGGTTCTTTGTCATCCATCTCTTTTGCAGATGTGCATGTGAAAGGATTTCATTAGCTCAGGAAGCATTCTGTAAAGTTTTTTACATTCAGGTGACTGCAAGTTGGGATTGGTAGTAAAAGGAGGAACACAGGAGAGAGGCATAAATGCGATTAGCTGTCTTGATACACTTTTGGAGACTGTCAAATATTATTGTAAAGGGGCAGCATTAGACATAAATGGAATGGAGCTGTAATGGCTGCTGTAAATGAATGGAAAGGAGTGCTAGCTGGACGTCTTCTGGCACTGAGGAAACCGAGCAGTTGGGGCCACTGTTGTAAATGTGGAACAGCATTTGATAACTTATGGCTAGGTACCAAATCCTCCTTATTTTTAAGGGTGATTGACATGGCAGGCTCCACAGATTCTCAGGTTGGAGGATCACAAAAACAGCACTTTGACAGTGTTCAGGCTTGAGGGCCAGGGCTGGGGACTGTGCTGGAGTACATCCTGGGCAGCCAAGGAAGATTTATATTGCCCAAATGCAGCTGTGAAGATAAACTCAAAGCCTTACTCTCTCACAATATCTCTCTCCTCTGTGACAGGTGATGCACCTCTCATCCTTTCTATAAACTTTAAAAGTGGAATTTTACTCTTAATAAGCAAATATTAAATTAAACTCCAGGTTAGGGATTGCTGGCACTATCATCAGTTCTTCTGAATACCAGTTGTGGATTGCACCTTTCCCTTAGACGTTTCATTCAGAGTGCTTACATGGGAGAAATTTCCAGAGTAGAAATGATACTTTGATGTCCTTGCTAACCTTTTTGCAGGACACCCTTAGTATTACTAAGCACTGGGTAATTCTTATGCGAACAGTAGTTGTGTGCCCAAAAGAAGGCAGTGGTCTTTTCCGTGAGGAAAGGGAAAAGGCTACAATTTCTCCATGGCATGGGTGTGCACCTATAACAAACACAGGCATACTAACTGCGTTGGATTTCCCACATACTAGCGAAAGCCATCTGTGGTGTATGAGACTAGCATGCTATTTAACTGCTGAGCCTCATATGTCTTTAGAGTAACAGTGATTATGCTGTGTATTCTCTGCATCTCTAATACATTTTGACAGAAATTTATTAGTATTTTCACACTGAGAAGTAAATTGAGGTTATGTAAGTGCTTTAAATCATATTAAAAGATACTGAGAAACCAGGTAATCCAGAAAGTGTGACCAGAGGGAGCAGTGGATCTGACACAAGGCCACCTTAGCATTCACCTTGCTGTTGCCATGATACTGTAATTAGACCTTTCTTTGCAGGAACACATACATTGTTGACAAAAGCACTATCAGATATGGCCAGATCAGCAGCACAAAAGGAAAATAAAGTATAGCTGATCATTTTTATTTTCTCTTTGACTTTTGGTAATTTTTTAGCTAGAGGAACTGGAATTTAGCTTTGAACATAACTCTGGTGCCAAAGCAGATGAACCCAGTATAAAGGAAGAGGCTAGGGTGGAAAGAATCCAAAGCCACAGTGGCTTTTTTCCTCTTTTCACTTAAGTTATGGTGACTTTCATTTATAGTTTGACAACTTTCTTAACAATGCAGCATCTCTTTCTATCTATTTATCTGTCTGTGGTAGCATTTTTCTGAAGTAACAAAAAGGAGGGGAAAAAAAAAAAAGAAAAAAGTTTAATGAATAATTGCAAATTGGTAGATGAGTCCTCACCCGGAAATAAGCTCTCCAGATAAGCTGGATGCACTGTAATGTGGTGGGCATTGACAGCAAACAAGCCCTTTTTGAAAAAAGGAAGGTGTGATTGAGCTTTTAAAATTTCTGAGAAGATTAATTTACACAGTATTTCTAGCTGCTCTTCTTGTGGTGTTTTTTGAAATAGACTTACGGATTTTTTGGAACCAGAATCTGCTCTTCCAGGCTGGTTTGAGAGAAGACTCTTCTAATCCCTGCATTTACCTATTATCCATGGTGAACAGCAATTTCATTTAGGAAAGGTTAGTTTATTCCCAGTGACTACAACTTGCATTTGTTAGTGGATTAGGTGTACTGTTTGCTGATGGGCATAATTTTTCTGGTTTTATTCTGTAGGCTTTCAATGAAGAGTCAGCCAAAACCCTTTTTAAGCTTTGAATGAGGTTTAATGAACCCTTGCTAAATCTGCTGTGTTACAGCAATCTTTTCTCTCTATCTCTTCACTGATCCATTAATACAGCATTTGGAAACTATCCAGCAGTATTACTAGATAGCTCTTTTTTTTGAGTTCAGTTCTTGTTTTTGGCTATATTCAGAAATGAAATCTAAATTAGAATTCTGTGGTAAAAATCAGTTGCTGTAAGGACAGGCAGAATGGAACACACAGCTCTGCCTCTGAAATGCTTTTTTTTTTTTAGGTTGAATATTTGTAATTGTTCTTACCAAGACTGCTACCATAATGCTCTAAAAGATGCTGAGTGATTCTTTGAACATCAAGAGCTATTTCCTAGTCTTTTTGTTACTATTTATTGTTCAGTAATAACTAATTTCATTGGAAGGGCTGCAATTATAGAATCAAATTAGTCGGGAAGAAGATCCCTATTGAAGACACATAAGGAGTTGCCAGAAGTTTTCGGAAGATTTTTTTGGTCTTAGTTTTTTAACAATCATAGCTGACCTGTTTTAGGTTCTACACAACCATGTCATTATAGGTTCAGGGAGACAGTCCTGATCTAATGCAAATATTGGACTAAGCTGGGCTGTGTTCAAGTAACTAAGCAAAACTTACTGTTAACTTTTCAGAAAACTTGGCAGGAACTTTGCTGCTGTTGAACAAGAAGTTCTAAACTAGTTGATCTGAAATGTTGAGAGAACACAACTCTGTGATTATATTTTGCACTTTTTTTTGGATACTGGTAAACGAGCTGATGGACATGATATAAATATTTGTGACAGTTTATTTTCCCGTTGTTTTAAGGTTAATGTTTATGAAATTTATCTTTCCACGTGCAACTTGAATATGCTTAATAGAATATCATTTGCAACTGTTTTGTTTTTTCTTGACTTGTAAAATGAAATGGAAAAGGGAGCTGGACTGAAAAAACTTGGATTTAAAGGTGTGTATGTATAAACTGCATTCTCTATTCTGCCTCTCTGAGACACGGCATGTATAATGGTTTTATTTAGGAGTAGAAAGAGTGATTTTTTTTGCACGTTTAAAAATGAGCATTCATTGGTGCAACAGTAAAATTGACTGGTAAATGGAGGAGGAAAAGAGAGGAGTTTAGAGAATGTCATTATCAGAGTAAGAATCAGCAACCCAATTACTAATACTTAGAGTTAATCAACACTTTAATTTTGTAGTAACAGATCATTTTTTCTTCTCAATATATTTTATGCACTGCGTTATTGCAAACATTTTTTTTAACATCACTTGCAATACATACTGCATTCTGGTCTTCATGAGCAGAGGAGGGCATTTCATATATAGTGAAAAATGAAAACCAATATTCAACTTTATTTGCGTATTTTAATGCAGAACTGGCTTAAAATGCATATTAATGAGAAAAAAAACCTGAAAATTTGTAGATGAAAGTTTCACCTGAATGTATTCATTAGTTCTTGTAAAAATGGTGCGTGATATGAGCAATAGGAAATAACTGATTTTTGTCCAGTCCATAGTTCAGAGATGTGTTAGCAGTCTGCACTGTCAAAGAGGAGTCTGTAAAAACTTGCATATTGTCATGCAAATATGATTCTTGTTTAAGATCAGTCCTGCCTAGCAATGCTAGGGTTCTTAGTGGCTCTCCTGCTCAACCTTTTCATTATTTTAATTGCTGTAATGTAGGCCAGTTACAAATCCAGACTCTTAGGTTCACTTTTCTCTTTTTTTTTTTGCTGGTTCCTTTAAGTCATTTTATTCTTTTGCTTAATTTTAAGTAACCAGGTGAATTCCAATGGATTGAGTGACCTACCTTGTGTGTTTCAAGATAAGCTTATCCTTCCTGAATTAATTAGGACTGTGGTAAATGCCTAGTACTCATAATTAAGATTGTGATGTTCCTATAAAATCGTAAAGAACCCCCCAGGTTTTTAGGTGCCTCGTCATTGTAGCAGAATCCGCAGTCTTGAATTAAATACCTGAGCTTTCTCCATAACAGGTGCAAAAGAAGGGAGGGGCAAGAGGGCAGGATTCCTGTCTTTGGTCCTCTGTGGTCATTCCTCCTTCAGTCTCTAGCATGGATTAGGTGGAAGGGTTCTTTACTCCAGGCTAACTCAGCAATAAGTTTCTTCCCAAGTTACCTGACAAATGACTGGTCTGTGAGGGGTAAAGGAAAAAAATAAATTGCGTATGATACACTGATCAAATACTACATTACAGTATACATACTGAGAAGTAGAGTTAATACTGCATAGATTTAGCTGTTCATGTAGGGTTTTTTGTTATTTTGGAGCGCTTCTGACTGGCATTCTTTTTTGCAAGAGTGCTGATTTTGAAGAAAAACCATCTCAAAAAAGAGAAATGAAGGAACTTCAACGATGCTAGAGTTTTATCACAGAGCTGTTCTGTGCTGTGCAGCATGTGAGTCATTGAGTCGTACCAGCAGATTTTCATGTGCCACGTGGAAAGTAGCTGGTCTCTAGCTAATTTAACACCTGTCCAGTTTGGAGGGGAAGTACAAGTTCTTACAGACTTTCTTTGGTCTTAGACATATACGAAGAACTTGGAGATCACTTACCTGTTAAGGAAGTAAACTGCAAAGACATTGTATGATCACAAAGCCAGATGTAGAAACCCTTTAACTTTCATATCTTGCTGTTTAATCTTTCCCCTGCAGCCAGACGTTATTGCTTACTGAAGGTTACAGTGCCAAGTTCAGCCAGCCAAGTTAGCCGCCTAACAGTGGCACGGAAGGGTCGCTTGCTGTAGCTTTCACATGCAGTTGTCCATGTACTGCAAACGTGCCGTAGACCACATGTACCCAGCTCAGACGCACTCTGCTCATGAGCTTCCCTAGGAATAGAAGCTCCTGGGTGAGTGCTGCTGCCACCACAGCTCTTAATGCCTGTTGCTGGGGGGCAGCTGAGGAGGGAACTTGTGTCCTGGTAAGCAGTTGTGACACTGCCAGCTCCTGGGGTTGTCTTCCCTATGGCTCTTTGCATGTATCTATTGCAAGAACTGAAAAATAAGGGGACTTCAGGTCGTGCAGTGGCTGATGTTGCAACCACAAAAACAGCTTATCTGGCTTTCTGTCATCTCTTTCCTGGATGCAGGTCAGAATCTTGGACAGAGTGAAGTGCTCTAGCAGGCTGGACAACCTGTGGGACACCACTTAGGTTGTCTTCAGGCTATCTTCTTGTCAAAAAATCTAGTGACTTGAAGCAGTAAGCTCAAATTGGCTGTCCTAAAGTACATTGCCATACGAAAGGTTCCCATCCCTCTCCCAATCCAAAAAATTTACTCAGCGTCAAGAATAAATGGCAAAATCTTCCAGTCAGGGAATGCAGTAGTTCTTGTTTCCTTGACAGCTCTGGGTTTACTTAGAACCATATGCTGTCTTTATTTCTCATCGTTTTGGTAGTGGATGCATGTAACTTCATTTTTATTTGGGAACTGAGTTCAAAGGGAAGGGATTGTAGCAGAGAAGCAGGGGCTTTAATATATTTCTTTTCTTTGCCCAGTAACACTTAGGGCAATCAGTGTAATTTACTGAGTGGTTGAACAAGCTAACCTAATGCAGAAAGAAAAGCTTCACCATGCGTCAAGAAAAAATAGCAAAATTCCTATCATGCATGCAGTTTGTGTTAGTCACTATGAATGGGTGGTCACTAATTTCCTTCCTTTCTTGGCCTTTTCCCTCTCTTAAAATTTCTGCTTAATTATACTCTCATCTTCTTTTATACCGGCATAATTTACCAGCATAGCACAGAAACAATTTTTAAAAATGTGCAATTACTTACGCTTATCTGTATGTAAAATGATTTCTTTAAAAATGTTTATTTTTGTATACCCATTGAGTAGATCAATGCTTTGAGGTTTTTGTTGTTGTTTTAAGATGCCCCACTTAAAATTTGTTTTCTATAATTTTCTTTCCTTTGGGTTTTACTACTTTCCTACTTAATTGCTCTTTTATGGTGATAGTCTTTCTCTCCCCTTCACCCCTTCCTGTTTTCCTTTTTTTTTGCCTTGGATGTAATACTACCCATTCATATTTTAAGGGAGGTTCCTCACAGCATGAGCAGACCAAGAAGCACTTACTTCATCACTGATCTACTTAAATCTCCCTTTAAAATCTCATTCTTAATGAGAGAAGGAGCATTAGAACTTTCATGATTTTTAAACTTTTTTTAAACTTGTTGGTATTTTTTAATTTGTATTTTATCTTTTTCAGTTTTGTTTTGCTCAGTTTAACTATCTTCTAGTCCATAAAGTAATGCAGTATACCTAAATATGTTGTAACCTGTGAAGTGGGAAATGCAATCATAGCAGTGCTAGTCAGCCTATTTTTTTTTCAGTCTTCACTGCCCTTAAGTGTTATAATTCTAAAGATAAAAGCCACTGTCAGAGCTGTTGAGAAAACCTGTTAAATATCTATTAAGCAATTGCTTTAAATCACTTCTTTCTCTCTTACAACTGTACTACATAAGCAGAAGTTTCACTTGGTTTCATACCACCATAAATAGTGCTCAGCAGTAGTTCTGTTTCAGTCTAGTGAACTAATGGGCATGGTCTTCTGGGAGCATTCAGCATGTCACCATTGATAATTTGTGAGGTTCCTCTATACCACATGTAATCCTTTTGTTTGAAGCCCTGGTGCATTCATAATACTGAGCGCAAGTTGCTGGTGATAGCAAGGCATTTTATGGGTTTACTGATTCATGGGAGACACTGTCTCCTTTCTCTGCATAATTAAAATCTTGCTGTGTTTTTTATGGTGATACATGATGACACAATGTACGTAAGTTCATTAATGCACTTCATTTCTTTTGTGCTTGTTTTCCTTCAAGGCCAAAGAATGTGACGTGACCAGGTTACTAGTTATTCTGCCAAATATGAGGACACCTCCTGCTTAAACTATGTTGCAGAAATACTGGATGACTGTTTTAAAAGTTGAATTATTAAATGAGAAGAAGGGTAGTCCTGCCTTGTCTTCTGGCTGTGTTTTCCCTCTTTTGGGGACAGCAGGGAGAAGGCTTGAGAGTCACCCAAGCATACATGGCATGCAAGTTTACTAGCCTGCAAGTAAAATAAGTCAGGAAAGGCTTCTTTTATGAATCCCATAAAGGGATTAGAGGTGGTGGCAAAATTCAGCATTCTCAGGACTAAAGTGGCTGCATGCATCCCAGCTAAGAGAAACACAGATGCTCAGAGGATTTTGCTAATGGGACTTTGAATGCTGGAGTAGAAAAAGGGTGGCAGTAGTATATCAATGCCAGACTTGGGCACTTAAATGCAGTGAACTGCTGAAGCATCCTTGGGAATCGTAGATTACAGTTGCTTTTAAATTTTATACCTTTTTCCTCCTTCTCCATCCTGGGGGACACTACTTGCTTTCTTACACACCTTGTTGATTTCATGCAGCTCTACCATAAGCTCTTCAATATGAGAATTGCCTTTTACTGCATGTACATTCTAAGTACTTGGGGAACTTGGCTGACAACACTTAGCATGCTTATAACCTAAAAATGTTCCCTGTTTAAGAGATCTCTTTTAAAATAGGGGATAGACATTGTAATGTAAGTTTAATTCCATTGCAGTTCAAATACCATACAGTCATTTTATGTCAACTGACTTTCACTGTATCACCAGAAGCACTTTTTTTTTTCATTCTTACCTATTGAGAAAACTGTGTGTGTACTCGTATACTACAGTTGGTATCCTGGGACTGCAGGGAGTAGCAATTGTATTTCTTGTTCCATGACCGGCAGAGCTTCAACAGTAATTAAAATGAATGCTTTCATTATGGATAAGCCATTTATAGAAATCTGATCTCATCAGCGCATTTGCAAGATGATACGAGCCAATTAAACCATCCTGGAGGTTGTGTGACTTTGAAACTATATCTACAGTTCTTCTTTTAAAAAAAAAAAAGGTTATTCTAGAGTCTGTAGCAATTAAGATCTCACCACAGTAACACACAGCAAAAGCTGACTTTCAATTTTGTTTTGTACTGAAGGTGCTACTAGGAATTGCTCTTTGTAATTTTTTTCCCCTTCCACTATCAGTGGTCATGAAAACAAAATGCTCTTGCACAAAAAAGCCTCTCTTTTCTTTTCTTTTTTTTTTAATACAGACTGCTTGAATTAGTATCATGAGTAGTTAAGCAGTCTATGCGATTGCATTGTGTTTGTGATTTTGGTAGTGGGGTGATGTGGGGGTGGCCTCTCTGTGAAGAAACCAGAAGCTGCCCCCGTGTCAGAATGATCCATTTCCAGCTGGCTCCAAAACAGGCCCACTGCTGGCCAAAGCAGAGCTGGTGCTCTATGTATTTAAAGAGAGAGCAAAAAATGCTGTGCAGCAGCTGCAAAAGGGAGTGAGAAAAAGTGAGAGAAACAAGCCTGCAGACACCAAGGTGAGTGAAGAAGTAGGGCAGGAGGTGCTCCAGGTTCCCCTGCAGCCCATGGTGAGGCCCATGGTGGAGCAGGCTGTCCCCCTGCAGCCCATGGGGTACCACATGGAGCAGATCTCCACGCTGCAGCCCGTGGAAGAGCCCACGGAGGAGCAGGTGGATGTGGCCTGAAGGAGGCTGCAGCCCATGGAGAGCCCCCACAGGAGCAGGCTCCGGGCCGGAGCTGCAGCCCGTGGAGAGGAGCCCACGCAGGAGCAGGTNTTGGGGCGGGAGGCAGAAGAGTTGAGAGTGAAGTTGAGCCTGGGAGGAAGCAGGGTGGAGGGCATGGAGGGAGGAAGGTGTTTTTAGTTTTATTTCTCACTATCCTACTCTGTTACTAAATGGCGATAAATAAAACTTATCTTCGCCAAGTTACATCTGTTCTGTCAGTGACAGTAGTTGGTGAGCAGTCTCCCTGTCCTTACTCTGGCCCATGAGTTTTTCATCAAATGTTCTCCTCATCTTGATGAGGAGGGCGGGCAAGAGAGCGATGCGGCGGGCACCTGGCAGCCAGCCAGNGCATGGAGGGAGGAAGGTGTTTTTAGTTTTATTTCTCACTATCCTACTCTGTTACTAAATGGCGATAAATAAAACTTATCTTCGCCAAGTTACATCTGTTCTGTCAGTGACAGTAGTTGGTGAGCAGTCTCCCTGTCCTTACTCTGGCCCATGAGTTTTTCATCAAATGTTCTCCTCATCTTGATGAGGAGGGCGGGCAAGAGAGCGATGCGGCGGGCACCTGGCAGCCAGCAAGGGTTAAACCACAATAGGGATATGCTGTCTGGAGAATCAGTGTCCTTGGGGGATCTGAATCATTAAGGGTTGGTTGGTTGTTTAATCCCTTCTTTCATCCAGTAATGTTTAAGAGAAGACTGCTTGTCTTCCTGTTCTGTTCCATAGAAATGGGAAGATGCGTGAGTTAAGTGTCTGGAACATCGCCAAGACTATAAATGAGCCCTGCAGCAGTCCTGATGAAAATCATAACTGAGAGCAGTCTTGCACATGGTGGAAGACCATCTTCCAGATCTTAGAAATGATTTGTAAGGGAAGATGGTAACACATGGAGTAAGCCAAGAATATGCAGAAAGTCTGACTGATAACTTAAGTTTCTGTGATTTGAGAACTGTGAAGAAACTTGGCTCAGAAACTTTGTTTTGCTCTAAGGCTAAATGCCAGGTATCTAAAAATGAGATTGTAGCCCAGGACTGTTACACTTCAGAAGAGTAGCATGTCTTTTTATGTTCTCATTGCCTCTAGTGTTTGTCCGAATTGGTCAGCTTCTATCATGAAGGTCTTGAGTGAGAATCAGGGCAAGATAACATATATAGACAATATAAAATTGCCATTACATAATGGTTTTCTTGGATCATTTATTATAGTAGGACCATCTTCTGTGAGAATAGGATCAAGCTCCTGATTGGCATTTTCTTTATAAAACAAAGAAGCAAACAAACAAAAAAAAAGGAGGGGGATAAAGTGTGAAAACCTGTAGTGAAATACAGTTCTTCTGCTGAGGAGAAAAAAAAAAACAAAAAACTGTAAAGAGTGCATTTCAGTGCATAGAAACTTTTCAGACTGACCGTCAACATGTGAAGGAGGTTATGTCCTACAGAAACATGACATACTCATCCGTGGGTGGGTTCTGCTGTCCATACCTGTAAGAGCAAGTAGCTAATACCCAAAGCTTGTTTTGTACAGAGAGTTCAAATTCCCCTGAAGTTATTAAATGCTTGTTTCCCAGTAACGGATTTTTCCCCCTATGGTGCAAAATAACCGCACAGAGGCGAGTCCTCCCAAACAGAGATTAAGTAGTAGTGATGGGGGTTCAGGGGCTGCAGCTTGCTTAAGCAGTACTACAGTAAAGGGTTGTCTGCTTTCTTGTTGTCGTTGTTATTCTTTATGAAGGCTCTGAGACAGTTGTAGAGATCATCACCGCCTAGCGAGATGATACAGCTTGCAAATGAGAGGTGATCTAGTTTGCTGCTTCAAGTTGTTACGTTACAGTTTTCTACTGTTGTACCATAATGTGGAAATGCACAACACAATGAAAGAAAAATTATGCTTTACGGGGACCTGAGGGCATTAATCTTCCCAAATATGTCCCTTAGCATCCTTTTTTGTTTGTTTGTTTAATTTTTAAGATCTGATCAGACACACTGGCAAAGTTATTTGTTTTGCATGCTAGGCTAAGGAGATTACCCCAAGATGTCATGTATTAGTAGCTGTCAAGGAACCGAACCATAAAATAAAAACCTAGTTCCACTGAGAAGCATGTAATAAATGAGAGAAATGATTAACAATCAGTAATGCTAATTTATCTGATTCCCTGAGTTTCCTTTTGAAGCAGAAAACAGTAGTACTTAGGGACTGAGGAATTTCTGGGGACTAATATATAACTGTTAGTGTGATTGATATTTTCCTGGTGTGTTTATCCCAAGAAACTCAGGCTGTTTCAGACCAAGCAAAGCATAAATTCCAGCACTGGGGGAATTTTATACATTGAAGAAGAGAGGACAGTAGATCAGATTCTATCAGTCCTCCGTGGGGCTGGAGGGACTGGAAAGGGAGATGAGGGGTAGAGGGACGGAGAGAGGACATGACCAGACACTGAAAGCATCACATCACAGCACCTGTCACCACATTGCCCCACTCACCCACCACACTACCCCCTGGAAGATCACATCACATTTCCACTCCCCTTCTCTTCAAAGTAAGGTGCAGGGCTTTTAGTTCTTACTCCTTCTGAGTTCAAGACAGGACAAGCTTTCCCTCACGAATCAGGGCTTATAAATTGTTTTTTAGCTGCTCGTTATCAAATGACCACGATACACTTTCTGGAAGTATCCTAGGCTTGGAAATCCTTTCCATGTCAAGCAGTAATTAATGGCTAGTTTCACGTAGTCAGGTGACACTGATACACATGTATTAATAATTTGTATTTTATGCATTTTTCCTCCCTTGTTTGTCATGCTAATAGAACTAAATGAAAGGACTGATTATAAATCATGCAAAGCTTGTGGATAAAGTATGAATGAATTTTGGCTATCAACTCTGGTTTTCAAGACTAGCATTTATTGCAGAACTGTCTTACCTTTCTTGGTCAGATGTAGGAGACAGTGATAAATAATCCATTGGGCTACTCCTCTGGGGCCAACAATTGCAACTTTTCAGGAGGAAGCAGCTAAGCTCCTTGATTGTGTCAACTCCTTTATTCTAGTAACATTGGATGCTAAAAAGCTTCTGATGTCTGCGCTAAGAATGGAAGGAGGTGTGACTAAAAGCACCATGGATGGGGAAGGGAGGCAGTAATAGATGAAATTTAAGTTGTCTGTCATTCCTCCCTCTTTTTCGATTCAAGGTCCTGCTCTGTATAACATATACCTCCACATTTGAGCTGAATGGGAGCTCAGTGTTGAAGATTGCTGAGGTAAGTGCCTCTGACATACCGTTGTTGGTGTCACTTAATGTTTCCCCGCTAGTTAGAGTGTGTCTTCCATATGTATCCTGAAACTGAAGTAGTCCAAATCACAATTGCTGTCTTAAGGACTGATACTACTTTATGTCTAGTATGAAGAAATAGCTGCAAATTGGACAGCACTGATGGGTTTGCATGAGAAGGCACACTTTTGGAAACTGACAATTGTATACTATAGCATTGCATGTTCAGTACTCCTTGTATTTATTTTGCTTTGCATTTTGCAGTAGAAATGTTTCCTTGAGTTCTTTATAGCACAGCACTTTGCTGATACCTTACCTGGTACAACAGGAACACTTAATCCTCCTGCACAGCCACACACTGTTATGTGCAGAATGTATTCTAAAATGATATTGTTAATGTGATGCAGGGGAGAGCTAATGCCCATGGAGTGATGTAAGGGTTTTATACATGTCCCTGTGGTCTTCACATACCATCTCCTTTCTCCCAACATACATGTTAACTGTTCTTTTAAAAATAAAGGCTTATTAGTCCCTAGTATTGCCATATTTCAGCCTTGACCACAGCTAGGGGCCCCTTATTCTTTAAAATGCTTCTCAGGAAACTCCAAGTGAAATTCATGTTTGTAAACACTTAGAGATGTGTTCCTTCTCAGTTGTTAGTATTTTTTGTGGGGAGTTTTTTTGGAAGAGAAGGGAAAGGAAAGGAGGAAGGAAAGGGGAAAGGAGGAAGGAAAGGAAAGGGGAAAG
>VXAL01019247.1:292129-329452 GCA_013399475.1 Chauna torquata
TTACTGTGGCAGAAAACCAAGGCAGTCACATGATGACAACAGCTTAGTACCAAGTCTCTGACATGCCAGAAAGGCAGCACTGACTCTGGCACTCAGTAAGAAGGGAGAAATGATGGAAGGAAAGAGGAAAGGAAAAAGCATAAAGGGGGAAGGAAAGGGGAAAGGGGGAAGGAAAGGAAAGGGGAAAGGGGGAAGGAAAGGAAAGGGGAAAGGGGGAAGGAAAGGAAATTGTAGCGTGCAACTGAAAGTTACAATATTTTCTAGGTTTGGAAATAAAATTGACCTTGCATTGTCCTATTGGAAGCTGAGAATGGGGTTGTAGGGATAAAAGGGACCCTATGAAAACAGCTGACCACTATCCTAATTGATTGCCAGTTTGTAACAAATGGGCTTTAAAAGGAAGAGATGCAACATGAACAGTTAGTGTGTATAACGTATACAGGATAAAAAAAGTGTTCATTCCAAATGTCCTGCACAACTTATACCTTGGTTCCTTTTGTGCTATATAAGACTTCCAAATCCATGAGGTGTGGTTATTTTTGGAAGTGTTGGTAAGCCCCAGCTGTAGAGGCTGCAGCAAGGATGAACTGAACTGGTGTTTAGAGCCAGCCACAACATCTTAAGTTTTACTAAACTCTCTTTTCATTAGTGTACCACACCTAAGACAATACAGATAGTTTCCTCTGCTGCGGTTTTTCTCAGCAAACTTTATAACATGCAGGGCAAAAGCTGATGAATTCAGCTTAGTGCATCTCTACTGTGGGTAAAGAGCTCTAGCTTAGACAAGATACATGCTGGGAAAAGCATTTAATGGCTATACCCTTCAGATTTCAGCCTTTAAGAGTACTGTCTGAGAAGAGTGAAAAAGGATCAATTAGTCATGCTCAGTGTGCTATAAGCTGTATCACAAATCATATTTTCTATTCTCTCTGTAAATTTGGATAACAGTCGGCCTGCTATTCATTTAAAGCATCCTGAAAATATTTTTTCATAGGTTGGAATTAAACCCTGCTGTTGTTGGTAGTTGCACTTCACTTGCCAAAAGGCTAGCCTAGCTTTTAAAAACCCTTGCTAGTATACTGGTACAAGATAGCACAATGATAGTTTCTTTTTTCTTTAAAGATGAGCAGGATCCCTGATGAGGGCTGATGAGATCTGCCATCAAAACAAACAAAACTTTTATTTCCTTCAGGGAGTTAGAATAAACTATAATAACAGATCAAACGTTTTTATTTGGTGTGTTTGGAGAGACAGCTATTTTCCCCACACTTGAGAAGATATTGACTCAGTGAATGCCTAGCTCTTTCTAATTAGCAAATCCCACCAAGCACGTACATGCTTCTTCAGGTTCCTCCCAGCTAGGTTTTAGGTGAGGCAAAGGCTTTAACGGCTAGACTCATTATTCTTTTGTAGCCGTATTCTGCAATGTATAAGCAGTTGGAAACAGATTATTATTTCTGAGTTCAGCATTTGCTTAGCCTCAGCATTTATTGTTCTGACTTGCTCTAATGGAAAGGTGGCAAAGAGGAGCTGTGCACTCCAGTGCCCCTGCTGTTTGGCATTTCTTTCCAAGTAGATCCCTTACTTTTCCTAGCCTGCCCTCTGTAGCAAAATGGGAGCCACTGCAGAATTGGAAAGGTGCTGCCTGTATGTGGAACTCTCTCTGGGGGCTCCCTGTGACAAACAAGGCTACCGCCTGGTCGTTTTGCACTGCCGGCTCATTCTCAATTCATGTATACAAAATAACGGCACCCCAAATCTTACTGAATATTATCAGCCTCAAATTAATGAAGCATCCAACATGAAGAGTACTATATTATCTGGCTTAAGTATTAACATTATTGAAAACAGACTAAATCTTGCGGTGTGCAACTTCTCATGCTTGCCTGGACCCCTGCAAGAATGTTTAGTTCATGTTCTGACTGTTTGTTTTTATGTGTGTATTTGTTACTCCCATCTGCCTTTTGTAAGTTTGTTTTGTCTGATTCTGTTGTTTCATTGGCTAACCCTTCTGTGTTTTGCTCTTAGTTGTGTTTTGCATGCTATAGAGCTGGAAGTCCCCGAATGCATGAAATGATCAAAATGTCCATTGCATACCTCCTTGGGGCCCTGAGCTCTCGAATTTTTACTGGTGCTTCTTCATCAATGGCTTTTCAAAAGGAACCACGCTCAGCCATTTTAGAACAGAGGCCTTCTGTAAGTTCAGAGCTCAGTTGGACAGTACTGCTGCTCATTAGCCCGTGTGGGGAGGGGAGAGAAAAAGAAGATATCAACCATGCTCTTGCCAGAAAGTCAGCCTACTTCTGAGAATGGTGTTTTAGCAATTAATTCAGGAACTCTAGAAAAAGAGTTAGAACTCAGGAGAATAATTGTGCCACTGCTGCCAGCGGCTCAGCAGCACTGGAATGGTCTGGCCTCTGTGAAGGGCTGTATGTGGTTAACAGGCTGTAGGATCCTTTGTCCACTGGAGTTCCAGTGATAACTGAAAACAGTTGTTCCAGGCTTTCTTTTAACTTGCAAAATCATCTTCACACACTAACTAATTGATCTCATGGTCAATAAAATCCCTTATTTGTATGGGGGATTAGAATCTTGAGAAAGGGCAGCAAGAATGAGACGTGCTGTCAATTCAACCCCTTATATGCTGCTTCTTCAGATCGCGGTCTGAGAAGATTGCTCCACAGTTGTCACAAACCCGCTAAGCTGCATCAAGACTGTTCTCCATTTTGTAGTTACTGTGCAGTAATTACAGTGGTTGTAACAGTTCTATAGCAGCAACTCATCCAGAGACAAACCCATCCACCAGAAAATCTGATAAAGGATAGAAACTGCAGTTTGCAGTGTGCTATCCCCAGGATCCCAGCTGTGTTGTGCTTTGGTAACTATCTGTATAACATCATCTTGGGGCAAGAGTCGAGCAGAACTCTGATCACAACACTGTGTCAAAAAACTGCAAGCAGCTGAGCATGGAGCTGGGAACTGGATAACACATCAATGTTCTTTCATTGCGGGCTGGGCTCCTGTGGGATCTTCAAGCTGAGGAGTCCTCAGGTTGATTGCTGGTTATTAAAAGGCAATCATTCATGTCGTTTATGGTAAATCGCCGTCCTATTTTCTGTAGTAGGAAAGCCCTTCAGACGCTTTCAGATGTAAATATATGTGCTATAGTAAATAATACTGCGTATGTGTATACATATATGCTGCAGTATATACTAATTAATTATAGAAAAAAGTGGCAAATACATATATGACAAAAGCAACAACTTTTAGGTGTTGGAAGGTATTTATGTTATAGAGACAGACTTGCAGAATGATAGTTACAAGGAAGTATCTGGAAATGAACAATCAAACTAGCATTTAAAGAGTTATTTACAGTGCAAGGCAAGTGCCAAACTGACTTGGGTTTGACAGAAGGGGAAGATTTTGCCAATTTTGCCTTACCATTCCTGCAGCTGTGAGACTTGTTAGCTGATGAACTGCATGCTGCTTCTCAGTGCTATTTACTCAGCTATCCATATTGCTGAAGACTTTGTGTGCTAATAAGGCAATATGGAATAATAAGGAAGGCTGACTATCTGCATGCAAGAGACCTTGGTGTCCTCTTAAAGTGTGTTACTGGTAAGTTACAGTTCATATCTATGTATTGCTATCTTGTTTCCTCATCAGGTTTGCATTGAGACATATGTATCTAGCTGTCACCAGCGGAGCATTAACACCGCTGTGCGGGCAACCCTCAGCCAAATGTTGAGTGACTTGACTTTACAGTTACGACAAAAGCAAGAAAATATGGTGAGCCTTCTGGCATCAACAAATGGTTCCATATCCATGGCTGTGTACTTTTTTATTTCTCTGAATGCAGTGTATTGTACTGGCTTATTGTGCCTTATGGATTTTATTTGAGACTTCCACAACTAAACCCGTTTGAAGGCTTTTTTGGGCTCTGACTGCACCTGCCTCAGAGCAGTCTATCAGAAATGCAACTTTCACATTGTCAACCCTACTTGGCTGATTTTTGTTCTCTTTCCATTAAGTAAAAGAGGCTTTGTTCAGATGACAGACTACCTTGGCTTTTTTCTTTTCCATTTTTTAATTTTGTTTGCTTGTTTTCCTGAGGTTCATTGAAATCCTTTTGCCAAAATACTTTTCATGACAAATATTTGTGTAAATCAAACAAATTCTCAACTACTGAAAGTGTAATTGAGCTTTTTATTGTTATTCTTTTTTACTGAAGATAATTTAATGGAATTCTTTGTCTGCTTGGTTATTATGAAAAAATAAATTCTATTTATTGCATTATTAAAATCCATGAGAGCTGTTTGAATGAAATCCCAGCGCATTATCAGCAAAACTGTAAATGTTCTGGGCACGTATGAAATGGCATTGGCTTCTCATATTTGTTCATGCTTCTTTGTATATTATCAAAAAAGTATTACTTGTAAAGGTAAATTTTTGTTTATTAGGAAACTAAGGACTGAATTTGAACAGATTATTTTCCTTACACCTGTTTTGGGTAAGGGTGACCACTTCTTTTTTAGATTGTTAGACTAGATTATTTTTATCTTAATGAGCAACTGCAGAACAGAATTCATAGGTTTACTTAAACTTATCTTCCCTCTGTGCTAAGTAGGTGAATTTCACTAGCCAGAACATTTAGAAAAAGAGAAAATGGTAGTTTTAAAATTTCAGTTGGGGTTTGAAAATTGAATTTTGTTAGTTCTGTTCTTAACTGCAGAGTAGATAAAAGTATGAGAGAGCTGCATTTAGTTCATGGCAGTTTGTTGCTGATGCTTGAGAGAAGAATTTGGCTTGAACCTTTTGTGCACTGACAGGAGGAATCCTGTACCACAGCTGAACCAAATGATGTAAGAGGTTGTTTCCATTTCCGGACTGCCATTAATTGTGTTGGCACTGTAATGTTAATGACAACGGTGTGATAAACTCTCTAATACTCAAATGATTTTGGTTTCTAAGTACTTTGTGAAATCTAGACTGTACTTTCAGTTGTTTTTAGTGGGACCTGTGTGCCTAGTTACTACTGTGTTGTCTTAGGTATAGGAAATCCCTTAAGTATTTACAGATCCTAGTTCAGCTAAATGAGATGTGAGTTTCTTAAATCTAAATGACTGTTTAAACAGATCTTTAGGTAGTTTTGAAAACATTATGCAAAAGTTTCACTTAACAAAAAAAAAACAGGTAGAAGACATGGTTGTGTTAAGAAAACTCTACTGTTAAAGTATTGTTTTTACAGTGCTTTTTCTTCTGTGTACACTGATTATGTCACATTTGTCTTTCCTCAATAGACAATTGAAAATAGTGACGCCCTGCAGAAATTGAAGAGTCAAGGTATCTGTACCACTTTTTTAGTGACTCCTTCCAATCCAGCTTTTTTATTCTTCACTTTACTTTCATCAGCACACTGTTGTTGATATCACAAAAATTTCGTCTTGAGGATTTCTTACCTTCGCCATAGCTTGACGCTGTCTGTGTTACCTGTGATAAGAACTGAGACAGCCTTGTTAGCTCCTCGTATTTCCAGTTCTGTCTTCATTTGAACAATGTTAACAGCATTGACTCAGCATGGTAGTAAATGATTGTTTCAGGGTGCTGACTTCTGTAATTAAGGTGTTTGAGTGCTCTGGAGAAAGATTTAAGTGGATTCCTAAATTGAAGCAGATTCATAGAGTAGGATGTGGAATCTGGAAATGACTGTGTTATAGTATTTCAGGCCAGAGATGTGGTTTGTATAATGGCAGCTTTTGAAAGCACATCACTAGCAAAGGTGCGTTCACAGTTGCCAAACAACTATTTTACAACAGAATTTTTTTCTACTCCCATTCTTGCTTAACATCCACCATCTTCCCTGATAGTTTAAAGTATTCCTTGCTTTTGATCTTCTCACTGGTTTTCTGCAGGAGAACTTGCGTGGATGGAGGCTAAAATCTTGGAAGTGTGCGACTATCCCCTTTTAAGATCAAAACCTGATCGGACATCAGAATCTGTGTAGCAGAGAGAAACTGCGTGGAGAGATGCAGAAATATTTAGCTACCACATAGAAGTACTGGAGCTAGTCCTTTTTTTATTATTATTTATTTGCTTATTTTATTATCTGAATTGGGTTTCAGCTAACCTTCTGCAAATAGATGTAAGGAATTAATGCTCTCTGGATTTAATACTGCTGATTTCTCATTGTATGGAGATCGTTTTCCAATCTAGGACTTTTCCTGCTGCATCAAGTCTGAATTTTGACAGCCCTGCTCATTGTTTAGAAGCTCCAACCAACTTTGAAAGTTCATGCAGTGAGTTCAGGTTGTTGTCCAGCTGCACATATGTAATGCCTCTGCTCTTTGTTCTTTTTGGAGGTACTTCAGCTGAGTCTCTTTGTGATGATGTTGTATCTGTCCTCACTGTGCTCTGTGAGAAGCTCCAGGCTGTCATAAAGTGAGTTATTTCAGTTTATAATTTGAATTTGTTACCTGGAGATTGGGAGTTTCACTGATACACGTGATTATACTTTCATAGTTCTGGGATTATGGAGCAAAACTGGGATTATGGAGCAAAACTGTGCTTAAATGAAGTGTTTGTTAGAAGAAGTATTGTTCATCATGCATTAATTTAATCGTCACTTGAGATGAGAAGCTAATTTGCCTTCTCTGTGCACTGCTTGGCTTTAAAGAGTTCCAGTAAATCTAATCTGTAAGTAATATCCATACAGTAGTGAAATGCTTGTCAAAGAAGTTTTCTGGCTTGCTGGCAATTGTAGATTGCAATCATTGTAGAGAAAACAATTACAAGAGATGTGGCAAAATGTAACATTAATTCATTTTGCATATTAATAATTTCTATGTCCTTCTTAGGCAGCATTTATCAGACTGAAATAATTTGCATTACCAAAAGCAGTCCTTACATTTAGAAATATCATACACTCTAACTACCTGAAAATGCATGAGCCTAAGTTTTAAAATGCAATTATTATGTGCAGTAATAGGATGTTACATTGCATTAAAATATTAGAGTCTCTTGTTGGTAAATACTTACCGATGAGTTAAGAATTACTTCCTGTGGCATTCTAGCATAGCTTGCCTAATGGTCAATCAAGAAGTGAGGCAAAAAAAAAGTCTTAAGTGGTATAAGGTAGAGAAAAACAACCAATAGCAATGCAACAATACAACAATTATTTAAAAAATGTAAATATAGCAAGCGAGAAATATTTTGCAACATTGTTTCTGTATCAGTAAAATAAGATTAACCTGCTACTCCTGCCAGTTGCTAAGAATATTATCTGAGTGCTAATGAAAAAAGCAATCTGGAACTATTTTACATTTCACATCACACTGTCTCCTTGGTTGAACCACCAGGCTATGTACGTCTCTGAAAGCAGCCTGTGATGAACTCAGGGAAAGGAGAGAAATAAAGTACTAGCATATGCCGATACATCCTTTAATATGCTCTACCTTCTTCAGGGAAGCTATGGCTTAGCAACTATCAGAGCCAAAGGCTGCACAAACATCTTTGTGTGCAATTCTTCTATACACTTTTCCGCCATAAGCATCTATAATTACAGCATGATTTGAAAGAGAGAAGTGCCTCACTTAACATTATTTAATCGGTATCAACATTTGGGAAAACAAAAGCATGTTTCTGAATCTTCTAAAGGAACTATTTTTTAGTTGTGTGCATAGTTAGGAGGCAATAAAATGAGATCTTCAAAAGTGTGTATCTAAAAATAACAGACGTCAAAAAGAGCTGAAAGATTCATTCTTTCTATCAAACTGGAATTTTGCCCATGTGTGAATCTGTAAACAGCTATCATTTGGTAAGTATTGTCCACCAAGTGATAATAACTTTGAATTACTGGATATGAAATATCAAAACTGAACTGACTGACCAGGATATCTCAAAATCACCGAAAGTCTTTTAAAGAGTTACCTGCAACCCCAGCTCTCCATAAAACTGTACTGAATTAGAACCAATTTAGTTAGACATGCTGTCGATAAAGCATAACAAGAAATTTATAGGACTTACAAAAACTCATCTATGATTTACTTCATGCTTGTACCTACTGTTAGCATCTCTTATTGTAAGCAAAGCATAGTGAAGAATTCTGATTGAATATGAGGGAAATAAGTTTAACGAGGATGGCTTGTTAAAGAGCTAACTTCATGAATGAAAAACCTTTATTTCTTTCAAGGCCAATTTTGGTATCTCCTTCAAAAGACCTTGTTGGCAGCAACTAATATTCCATTCAAACCTCCAGGTCAGTGAAGTGAGGTTTTGGTACACTATCCTGCCTGTTGTAATTTCTTAGTCTGAAGATTACTTTAATTCCCTCTTCTAAATTTCAAGCTTATTAGAATTTGGTTTTGAGGGAGGCACAGCATGAGTGATGAGAAAGAGTTCAGAGAGCTGAAATTTGTCACAGGACCACTGGTAATTCTGGTTACTCTGGAATTTGTGGCAACAGTGATATGAATGCAGTAGCTACGCTGAGATGTGCAGGAGTGCAATATTAATTTCTTACCTGCGGGACAACATTTTGGTAGTAAGAGGGATCAAAGAAATCCGGAGTGTAGGATGCTCTGTGCATGCTCATGCTAGTATCAACTGAAAGATGTTGATAATATGCGTTAAGACAGATTATAAGAAAAGCTGTCAGGAAAGAAGGCAATTGTATCTGAAATATATGCATCTCTGCAGACAGGTATTGACCATTGTGAAGAAAAGGCTGTCACCTCCAGAAAAGATATCAGCCAGCAGTTTTAAACCCTCCATAGCACAGAATTAGAAATCTAGCTTCAAATTGAGGATTTTTTTTTTTCTTTTGATGTGGAATGTGAAATGGATACTGTTCTACTTGGATGAAAATTCATGTAGGTGTACAAGAGACATCGAGACAGACAGTGACAGAAAAGCAGACATTTCTAATTCCTTAATTTCATTTAAGATAAATCCATTCTTTGCAACTTTCTTTACCTGCTGTCATACATCATAAAATACATTCCTCCTGCTCTCATATCGGACCTAAAAACCACGGTGAGAAACATTTCTTTTTAGAAATGATAACCAGAATGTGAGTGCAATTGGCATGGGAAGCTACCTTCATTTGGCAGACCTCAGCTTTGGTTGTCTCCTAAATCCTGCAGCTAATTCTGAGAATAGGTACCAGCACATTGCATATTACAAGCACATTGATTCCAAATGACCACAGGATCTTCCACATTCTTCCTCTTTGAGCTCACATTGTGTTTGATTTATACAGAGTAATTGACAATGCCCTGAAAGGTGGCCATGTGATCATGTAACTTTCTGCCTGTAGACATTGACTTGTGACCATTGTGGTTGTCATCAAGAAAACAGAAAAAATAACCAGAAGAGGGCAGCCTAAATGCCCTTCAGATTGCCCAAAGAAGCTGTCTAGTATTCCAGCATCTTCTGGTTGTCTCCTTTTCATCTGTTTAAGTGTTCCTTCTACCTTAAGTTTTCAGATTGAATTTGAAAAATTAATGCTATTTTTCTTTTGTCTTCTTTCACATAGATTTCTTATTCTTCACTCTGAAATTTGATGAATTAAATCTATTGTCTCTATATTATCTACAAAAGTAGCAGATTGCTGCACATGATCAGTACGAATAAATGGGGTGATAAAGGTGATCACACCATTGTAAATCCATAGGAAGAAGCAAAATAAATCACTGCTGTAAATTGCATTACAATTTTCAACTGAACTAATGTAGTTACTTAAAATTCAATAATTGTTGTTTCAATGTGATGTGAATGGCATGTTTTCTCTTTGCCAGTGACAATCGGCAACTTCAGCTTCTTTATTTGGAGTGCATCCTCTCCATGTTAAATAGCTCCTCTCCCAGCATGCACCAACACAAAGGATTCACCGATCTAATATGGTGAGTAGATCTGAAGAATAATACAAGTACTCAGTTTATAAGTACAAAGAGCCTTTCCCCTACCACCACCCATGCAAACAAACCTGCAATAAATCACCAACCTCATACAAGATTTTGTAGAACCTCAAGCTCAGGTAGCACATTAAATCCTGTGGTCAGATGTCACTGCCATGAGGTCTAACATGTTCACCCAGAAAAGAAAATCTTTCTGCAATAGTTTGGAGTCATGTGTGGCATTAAATGCATGATTATTTTGCTTACCATAGGGAGGTGCTGTAGAGATCCTTGCTGGTCCAGTGCAGTAACACAGGAAGGTCAGCAGAATTACTGCTAGATGGTGTACTGGAGACCAGAAGTATTTACGACCTGCATTGTATAAGGGCTCAGGCTAAATGGTCTTCATGGTGCTTCCACTTTATCAAGAAATTCTCTTCTTAGTATGCTTCACCAGAAAGGCTTGATGTCTTTCATGTTCACATCTACCTGTAGATTATTTGGTGCCATCACCTCAGAGTGCCTGAAGTAATCCTTGTCCTTCATTTTGTTTGCAGTAGTGCTTTTTTGTAGCTTATAGATAATTAAGTCATAATAGTAAAGGCAGAATGTAATTAATAGGCAGTTCCTTGCAGTCCATGTAAAGCAAGTCCATGTCCATCCTGTGATCTTGGCAGGTGACTGTGTTAAAAAAAAAAGGTATATGAGACTGTTAATGGCAAATGTGTTTCTTGCACTTCTACCCTGTGATTTTGAAATTCAGTTGTGTGACTCTGGTCCAGTTCTAAAGATGTAATGTATAGGAGGCCTTATAGCCTCCCTTGCTGTCCCAGAAAAAATCAGATAGCCTGATGATTAGTAGCTGCAGGACTGGGAGGTCTTCCAGGTTGATGACACTTGGCAATTTTGCATGGGGGCCCTGTGCTGAAGCCTCCGGGAGCTCCAGTGTAACAGCAGCATTCTCTCTTTCATGGCAAACCCATTTCAGAAGTTTCTGCTCCTGAATTTCACCCATCCCTTTGTTTATGCTTACGTGACTGTTTGTGGAGACGTCCTGAGTAAGCAAGGTCGCCAAAATGATCTCAGTTAAAAGAAAACACTTCCTGTTTTATTTTAAATTTATATTGTTTTGATGATCCATTTTACACTACAAATCTAGAGATATTTGTATTCGTACATGTGTATCACGAGGGCAAGCTACGAGGGGCAGGACTTCTTAAACCTGCTTTGCTGCCAAGGAGTATATATCCTCCAGGTACATGCTTAAGATGAAGGTGAAAAAATAAACACTAGGAAAACACGAAATAGTTTATAGTCAGACTAATGTTTGTAGTTTTTAGCAATATAAGCACACGCTAATCCATTAGCTATCTAGTGAAGTTGTGACCCAGACTGATAATCGTCTTTGTTCTTTAGAAGACGGAGAAGATGTAGTGCTCTGTTCTTTTGTCAGAATGTTCTCCATAGTTTGATATGGAAGCACTTTGATGGGAATAAGATGTACGGGAAACATGTTGCTCTTGCAAACTGTGCTTATACCTGCTTTGAGGCAAGCACCTTTCTTAGGCAGTGAATTAATATGTTTTGAAATGTACCTAATGGGGTACATTTTAAAGAAGTGGAATAAGCAGATCTTCCATAAAAAATGGAATATCTGATATCTGATTAAAACTTGTTTTTCTTACTGTGACTTCAGGAGGCTGAGCTGTTTTAGCAAGCGTTTTAAGAGAAGCAATGAAAGCTCTAGGCAGCATGAAAATCTTGGGAAATAAGATGTATATACCTATGAAGATGTGTTTCTTTTTATGCTGAAGCATTACTTGTCATTGAGTGCTTGCTCTAGGTGCCAGCTGAACAACCTCTGAGGCAAGTGGGTGAAAATTGGGTTTGGGATTGTATTCTCATACAGGACTTGGATTTTTAAATTAGGGCATTGCAGACTAGAGTAAAATGGTAAGTGCATGAGGACAAAGCTGAAAGAACAGCTAAATGAGCAAAGTGCTGAGTTAGTTTTGGCTCTGGTTCCACCGTGTTGATGAGGAGGAGGAGGGGCAGTGATCTGCTGCTGTGGAATCACACAGGATGGTGTGTTTAGTGGCATACAAGGAGTTACAGTGCACACTTCAAGTTACTGTAGAGGGCTTTAATTATGTTCTCAAAAGCCATCAAAACAGAGGCTCATAACCAAGGGTGCTTACTAAAATACATGCGTGTTTAGCTCAGTGATGGAACATCAAGCCTTCTAGTTAACAGAGATTGTTTTTCGTTTGGTCAGGTTTTTTTTAAGTTCCCAAGTTGGGCAGAATAAACACTTGGCAGCAGAAACCTAACATTTCTACCCTGAGGTAGGTTGCAGCCAACTAAGGAGGCAGGTATGCTGTCCTGTGATGGACAGTCTGGTGCAGTAGTGTGAACTTGCAAAATCAGTATCATGTTTATAAAGTACCCAAAAGTATTTCTGTATGTACTAGCATGCTGATGCTTGGGAGATAAAAGAACCTGGCACGGTTTGTTATTCAATCTAGCTACTGCTGTTGACTGATCATTAAAACAAGAGTGTGTATCTCATTTAACTGTGGGTTATTTTCAGTCTGTTCCTGTGAGATTGTTTTTTTGCAGTTACCATCTGCTGCTTTTTCTCTTTTTCTCAGGAAGCAACTGTGTCCAGCCCTAGTAGTAATCCTGGGAAATCCAATCCATGACAAAACTATCACCTCTGCCCACAGCAGCATCTGTCTTGAGGCTGATTCACCTTCCTCAGGGGTCTCTGATCATGGCCGGGGTTCAGGTTGTTCATCCACAGCACCTGCCCTTAGTGGTCCTGTTGCACGGACCATATACTATATTGCAGCAGAACTGGTTCGACTGGTGGGGTCAGTGGAGTCCATGAAGCCTGTGCTGCAGTCTCTCTATCACCGGATATTGCTTTACCCACCACCTCAGCACCGAGTAGAAGCCATCAAAATTATGAAAGAGGTAGGATAATTGCAGGTGCAAATCCAGGCAAATAAAGCAAAATGTTTATTTAACAGTAAATGTTGCTGAGATGTGCATACCTGTCCATTACATACTTCAGCACTAGAGATGTTGACATTGCCCTTTCTAAGCACAACTGTTACATCAAAGCCACTCTGACTAATATTTTTAGTTTTACAAAATCATAATAGCTATATTTGTATCCATAATGCAAGCTGCTATGGCAACTCCGTCAGTGTTCATGCTGTGGTACTGCATGGAGCAGGTCTTATCACTGAGTCATGACTGCTCTTTTGGATGAGATACAGTATAGTGGTTCTGTTCTCAAATTCTTTGGCATCTTTCCCCACTCTCTGCTCTGGCTAGAAATACATCATGAAAATGTGTAGAAATACATGTGACTCATCCTCACAGTGTAGTATTTCAGACATTAAGGTGAATATTATGCTTTGATTATGTGCCAGGTTTTTGAAATACAGTTTCCTTCAGCTGTGTTAGAATAGCCAGAAGGAAGCTGCCAATATCTCAAGAGGCCATGTCAAGACCAGTCCTTTCTGGCCTGTCACCCAGTACCTGTGACAGCACTGGTGAGACTTCTTTGAGCAGCAGCTGAAATCCTGGGCTTTTCCATTTCACATGGGCAGCATTTTTCTCATGTTGTGGAATGCAAAGCAGCTTACATAATTTGTATGAACAGTGGTCTCTTCTGGAAGATTTTTGTTCTAGCTTGTGCGTAGATAGGCTGTTCTGTGTCGAAAGATCTCTCCTAACACCACACCACCACTAGGTTGCTGTCTGAACTCACAGTCATTCTGGCAATTGTCTTGCTCTGATTTTAAACAATAGCAAGATGACAATCTGCATTACATTTTTAGGAAGGTTTAGGAAAATATTAGTCTGATGTTTTTACCTGCAGGATATATGTTACTTCTTTCTGCTCATTAATGCGCTCTCTCCCTGAATGTCCTGGTGGGCATTAACAGGACTTGCCAACCAGGAGATTGAGTCAGAAGGAATCACTTTGTGTATTTTTGCATGACTACCATTTTGTAACTGAGTGACTGAATAGCAAGGCTCCCTTCGGTATGTGATATAAGATAATGCAAGATACTTGCTCTATATTTAGGCATAGAGATTGTCTTGTGTGCAGTTCAGACGAAACATAGTCAAAAATGTAAAGCACTGGAGAACATTTTGTATATGACTCATGTTGCATATGCCGTTTTTCTCTATCTGCATTTCTCCTTTTAAAAAAAGGAAGGATAGCTTTAACAAATAGAGCATTAGTGTGCTGTTTTCCTCTGCTGGGAGAATTTACAGTACTGCTACCTCAGGTTCCAGGACTTGACAGAACTATGACTCATTTATTGTATTTAAATAATGCGTAAATCACCCTCTAGTAAGTTGTTTCCTTTCCTTTCAGATACTTGGCAGTCCTCGGAGGCTTTGTGATTTGGCAGGGCCCTGCTCTTCTGAGTCAGAAACCAGGAAGAGGTCTATTTCTAAAAGGAAGTCCCATCTGGATCTTCTCAAGCTGTACGCTTTGTTTCCTCCTTTAGCCTCTTCTCTCTTAAACCTGTGCGCACACGGCAGTTAAACAGTTGTACCTTCAGAAGCATACCCAAATATGAGCAAGGGTATCTCCCAGGTTAAATAAGCTGTGAAAATATAAGACGAGTAAAAGCTTTTACTGGTTTGTAGTTAGTCTGAGCCTGTTTGTAAAGGCATAGGTATCCACTTTGGGAAGTTTACCAAAATACCCAAATAGATTGTTTAACAGCTAGAAATTCTTGATTCTGGGCCCTAACCTTTCAATGAAGTAATCACGTGTTTATTTGGAAGTACATTTCGAAGATGAAATCAAAGGAGGTAATCCAAAATTTAAATGTCAGATTGGGCAAGAATCATTCTCAGTTCCTATAAATAGCATAGCTTGTTAATAAGATTATTTTCAGGACACAGATGGCTTCAATTGGGTGTTGGGTTTTCATTTTTTTTTTTCCCCCCAGTGTAAGTGCTTGTCTGTAAGGGAAAATACGCTGTGCATGCTGGTACTAATGGACAGTAACTATTTCCCTGGTTGTCAGTCCCATTACAGAGTGGCCATATCCACCTGAGAGATGTAATTATTTGTTGTAATTCCAGTTGTCTTTCTCAGAAGTAGTCTTACAGGATAATTTCTTTTCTTTTCTTTCCTGGTTATGGAGGGATGGTGTTAGATGACAGTGATGGGCTCACTATATATGCTGCATCCCTTAGATAAACTCTGTTTTAATTGTAGTATCATGGATGGGATGACAGAAGCATGCATCAAGGGTGGTATTGAAGCATGTTATGCTTCAGTGTCCTGCGTATTTGCCCTGCTTGGAGCATTGGATGAGCTAAGCCAAGGCAGGGGTCTTAGTGAGGAGCAGGTCCATCTGCTCCTCCGGCGCCTAGAAGAACTGAAGGATGGGACCGAGACAAGCAGGGACTCCATGGAGATCAATGATGCTGACTTTAGATGGCAGAGGCGCATCCTGTCCTCAGAAAATCCTGCCTGGGAATCAGGAAATGAGAAGAGTCCTGATATTAGCATTAGCGTTACCACAGACACTGGTCAGACCACTTTGGAAGGGGATATGGGACAGACAACTCCCGAGGATAATCCAGAAAGTCAAAAAAATTCGCTGCCGTCTCCAGCTGGACATGAAAGCAAAGAGATTCATTACAGAGAACCAGAGTCAGAAACCATTGACCAGCCAGATGTTGTTCAGAGAAGCCACACCATAGTCTATCCGGATATAACCAACTTCTTATCAGTTGATTGCAAGACTCGGTCCTATGGATCCAGATACAGTGAAAGTAACTTCAGTGTAGATGACCAGGATCTTTCTAGGACTGAGTTTGATTCATGCGATCAGTATTCCATGGCAGCAGAGAAGGACTCTGGCAGGTCAGATGTTTCAGACATAGGATCTGACAATTGCTCCCTGGCCGATGAGGAGCAGACACCACGGGATTGTCCAGGTCACAGGTCTTTACGTACTGCTGCTCTCTCTCTGAAATTGCTGAAAAACCAGGAAGCAGACCAGCACAGTGCACGACTGTTTATCCAGTCACTTGAAACTCTTCTTCCTCGGCTTATAGCTCTCCCCAGCATAGAGGAGGTGGATGGAGCACTGCAGAGCTTCTCTTCAACTTTCTGCTCAGGTTTGCAAGCAAATATTTACTGTCTAACCAATATGCACACTGTAACAGCACTGTACGCAGATTCTCTTGTAGGAGTTCATCTTCAGAGAACATAGCCAGAATATGAACGTTTGTGCTCTACAAAGCACATTCCTCTGCAACAGCACATTTCATTTGGGGTGAAGCAAATTGAATATGCAGGCACTGATTCAAAGGGAGGTCAATCCACTGACTCTTAACAGACTCTGGATTATGTCCTCAGTTGAAAGAAAAATCAAATTTTCTGTAGTGAGATACCTCTTCACAGGTTTGTGAAGATCTGCTGAGAAAATTTGCATGTGCTGTCATTCAGGAGAGGTTGGGATTGCCCCTTAGCATGAAAACTTGGGGTGTGGGGAGGACCGTCACCTGTTTTGAAAGGGATTCAGGTAGCTTTATATATTACTGCATTACTCTTAGTAATGCCAAGCCTTGCAAAGAAGATGATAAAAATCCCACAACAGTAAGCTCTTGAAAGGATAAGAAGAGAAGAGTGACTCCTCTTTTTCAGTCTTATTTTATACTGCTATCTATCATGACAGGAAATCTAAAGCTCAAAGCCCAGACCCGATGAGAAACAGTTGAAGATCTTACCTTGTAAGAGATTAAATACTTGCACTTCTTTCAAGATTAGACTCTTTGGCATCTTGACTTGGTCAATCAAACAAAAAAGGGCTATGCAAAGGCGAGTTTATCCTGTTGACAGTATATTTAAGATGTGTACAAATATTACATATTTTTAGAAAGGTTTCTTTTTCCTGACAGTGGCCAAGGTGGAAATGTTCATTAAAATATATTTCTCTGTTTCTTAATTCACGACAACTGCCTTTTCCATCACTCCTCTCCTAATCATTGCTTCATTCGTTTGTGCTCTCCTACACACGTTACTCATACAGAGTCAGAAGGGATGCCTCCCATCATCATACAGCATAATTTAGATACGAAACTGGGTGAATGTGTTGTTAACACCACACAAATAAGCTGATATTCCTGATTTTCTGTTTAAATGCTGCCCAAATAAGCCCTAATTCAGGAAGATAGTATATGGCATTTGTAAGAAACACAGTGGCCTTTTTTTATCACAGAAAGGAGATATCTTAAAAGTGACATTAATATTAATTACATTTTTAATTGAGGTGCTCAAAAGCATCCTTCCTGTCACAAAGAATTTCTTTTTCCTGTAAAATAGTGAGGTTGTAGCAAAAGACGAGGACTAGAACTCTTGCTCTAACTTTTGTGTGCCTGTTAGCTCATGTGTAAATGAGCATACAACTTCTTTTCTCTTAACCTTTTGTCTGTCAAATCCATTTAGAAGAAAGTGTTGGAAGAGATAGACCTAGCAGATTTCCAGATCTTAAGGCTAAATGCGACTTTTGTCATCATTCAGTATGACTAATACAGTGAGAAAGATGGAAGGATATTACTCGATTTCTGCATTAAGTCCATAATTTCTGGTTTCTCTCTTAAAAAGATACCCAGTCTTGGACAGACCGTTGACTTGAGGAAAACCTTTTGAGTTCCTAGGAAAGCCAGTCACATGGCTAAGCCTGTATTTAAAAATGTACACCATGTTTCTAGTCTGATTTGGTGAAGTATTGTAGAAGATACCACTTAGTAAGGAATCATGGACAAATACATTAACAAGTTACTGGTGTTTTTATGAAGATGTGATGTATCTCGGTGTTTTTGTAGAGCATTCCTCTTACAGAGGGATACTTTTGTATTCTCACAAGATCTGTGCAGTTCATGTTTCAGTTGGACACCCGGAACAGGACCCAGTCCAGCTGAAACAGTCCTTTAACTTGTATAGCAGATCTTAAGCAAAAGTCCGTCAGTACTACTGAGGTAAGGACTGGTGTTTCTGGGTAGGTGAGAGAGGTATGAGTTTGAAGAGCTAGAGAGAGAGACCTGCTGAATTTGAAACACGTGTCTGGGGATAGGAACTCCCTCCTGGAGAGCTTCTGAGACATAGTCTGTTCTGCCTTTAAAGGGAATACTTAAATCCTTACTTTAGGACTCCTTCATTAGCACCAAAAATTCAAGGCACAAATTAGGTGATGAAGTTAAAGAAACTGGTCCTACTCCTCGTATGTACAATGTCTATTCATGTATAACTCCTGAAGAACACATTAGGAAATTTGAGTATCAGGTAAGATTCAAGTTTAGAAAAAGAGATAGGTGCAGTTCTGAGACCAGCCAGTACAGAAACAATTTTTTTTGTTTCTCAGCCCTTATTTAGCTGCTTTGATTCATTCATCAATTTTTTTTACATTGGGGGGGGAATACATTAGTATATAATTTAGTAGTCTTTCCTACAGGCTAGTGATTAAACAGTGTTGTAATGTTGTGTTTTCATGGGACTGAAAAACAGTGAAAGGAGGTAGGAATTTGAGGCACTGGCACAGGAGCATAAGCATGGAAAAAGTGAAGTAAGCTAAACAGTTAAAATGAAACTAGGATTTGGAAGTCAGTTGTTTAGAAGCCTTCTTCAGCTGGTTATAATCTTTCCTCAGAAAGCTCCCCTTTACTTGTTGCTAGATAAAACCAATGCTAAAAAAAATCCCTTAGTGACACTGGAATGTGATGTCTATCTAAAAAATACTGAAATACCTAAAAATTCTCAATATTATCTTGACTTGAACAAAACATTGTTTGCATTTTATGTGGACCCCCTTTGACTTTGGCCTTGTCCATTTAGATGAGCTGTCTCCTTTAAGACAGTGTGCTAACCTCACTGTATGCTATGGCTGGCAGATTTTTATAATTAAACTTGATCAATATTCTCTTAATTCAGACATAACAATTCTCATGAATTACAGTATCAAGGAATTAATTCTAATAATTGTGAGCCATTGTGTAAATAATCATAGCAAGCATTTTAGCACCTCATTTCAGGCTTGATTCCACACCTTTTAGTGGCAAGGTTTTTATGACATTAAGCATCAGTGTAAGTTTACCCATCAGCTAATCCTGTCATTTTGAAGCTGAGCTTCTGTCAAATGTAGCTGGTTGTTTTCCAGTATTTTAGAGGGAGTTAGGGGTCAGATTTTTTCCAAACACTTTTGGGTGCTCAAATACATACCTAATTTGTACTAGCCACCTTTATATGCAGCTGTACACAAGTGGGTTTTTCTAAGCAATTGGCCCACATTTTCTTTTACATCTCTGCCTTGAAGTTTTTGTTACTCCAGCTGATTCTAGTCCCTGAGGTACTTATTTAAGAGATACCAGACATCAAATCAGTGTATTCTACCTACATCAGTATCACGATCCTCCACCCAGCAAAGTGCTAAGATGCATCTTTAACTTCAGTGATGGAGTCACTGGAGCTACTCATAGGCCTACTTTTAAGCACAAGGTTATGATTTTGGGCAGGTAAAGGTTCTCTGTTAACATTCACCACAAGAAACCTACCACAAACACATGGAAATCCGTGTGGATATAGTGTGTGGCCAGCCCTATCACCCCTCTTCCACAAAGGTTGCTCCCTTGAAAGAGTTGTTCATTTTTTAGACCCACCCTGGAACAGTTACTCTCTCTCTAAATCCGCCCTCAAACAGTTATTCACCTTATCCACGCCCCCAAAGTGACGTCAGTGGAAAGTCCGAGAAGGCAGCAGCACAGAGCTTTCAAACCCTCACGAGGCAAGAAAAACATTTGCTTCTTTTCTGTGTGTGGATTTTTTTACTTTTATTTTTTAATGTTAATGGTTTGTTGTATTTTGTCTGAGAACAGGCATGAGCTTTGTGGTGGGAGGAATATGTTCGCAGTAAACCACTTCAGCAGTTACCAAATGACACAGCTTTGCTTCATCATGTAACTAACTTTGGAAGCTGTTTTTTGTTTCATTTCAAATGTTCTTCAAGGATAAAGCTTACTCCTTAAGTTTCCATAATTGATGTTATAGGAATGGATTTCACAGTTGTTGTGAAAACCATGAAATACTGCAGTTCATGAGGGAGGGAGTCAAACATTTCTGGGTTTTTCATGGCTCAAACAACAGTCACAGGGATTTGATTAAGTATTGCTCATACTTGATTTGTGTTTTTCTACCAGTAGGTCAGCTAACTCAGAGGAAAATGTATGTGCTGCCCATTCCACTAGGGAAGAAGGGATTGTACTACTGGGCATGGTTGTAGGGGTGTAGCTTGCTTTGTACACTATTTGTAGTAGTGTTTTCAGGTGTACTGAGCACTTACAGATGAAGGCTTATAGGTCTGACAAAGCTGCAAGTGCTCAGCTGTCTAGAAAGCAGGTCTTGTATGAACTAAGCAGTGCTTGGAGCTGTAACAAGTCCCAGCCAGCTTGACCCCAAATATTTCTCCACATACCTCTAGGCCATGGAGAGAACAATGATTACAGCCTGATCCTGCAAGGTGCTGAGCATTCCAGTCCCCATCCAACAACTCATTTATCTGGAACAGATTTACTGGGAGGTTAAAAGGGCTGTGTCTCTCATTAGCATCATTTGGTGCAATGTATGCTCAGTTTCCTATAAGTACACAGGCTTTGCCTCTGCCACTTCCCACCTCATCTTTCTGGTTAGCATTGCAGATGCTGCCCTTTGCTTTGTACCTGGCAGCCATCCCAATGAATACTGGTGCTTCTTAGGTGTTTCAAGTTAAGCTTGTTGCTTTGCTGGACTGTGACTGGAGTGTTCAGTTTGCCTTGCAGCACTGCATTCTAGATGGACTATTTAGTTTTCTACTCCCTACTCTAGTGCATTTAATAGAGTCACTTCTACTGATGATTCACTAACTATTCTAGCAATCTGTTGCTGCTGAAATGCTAGGGTTAGTTTCTGATATTACACAGATTTTGCCTGGAAAAAAAAAAAAGCATGAGAGCTCACGTGATGTTTTTGTTAGGTATGATGCACTCACCAGGATTTGAAGGAAACCCAAATTTCAACTTCCAGACTCTGATGAATGCAGACAGTCTCTACATGGTCTCACATTACACTCTGCTGCTTAACCTAAAATTGGCCAACTCGGATTACTACAGGAAGAAGCCTGCCCAAGCCCCTGTGTTGCTGGTGAGTTGCAGAATACAGGAAAACTGTTTTGAAAAAAAGATTGTTTTGTTTCATTTCACATAAAACAGCCCATACGTAAATGTCCTTCATGCTGCTTGCTAAGTGGAGAAGTAATAATTGCAAATGAAGCATTCTCCAAGCTACTTACGAATCTTGCGTGATAAATCTCAAGCATCTGAGTTACACAGCTTCTCTGAAATTCAGGGAGGAATGAATGCTGCTTACCGATATCATTAAAGTAGCAGTCATTTTGATGGATACTGTATCTGCAGAACAAATCTTCATTACCATCATGTAATACAGCAAGTACTGTTAGTGCACACTATCAAGAGACATAGCTTAGTCTTGCAACTACTTTTGAGCATTGACAAATTTCTTGCTTAATACTAGCTTTGTGTTTACACAGATGAAGACATGACCAGTTTGAAAGATAATTAGGTTTTAGTCATATAACTGATGATTTTTGTGACACCTGGGATTCCTCAGATTTTGTTTTGTTTTGTTGTTTTGTTTTGTTTTTAAATTGTCTTGAAGGCTACAGGAGTTATTAAACTTGAGTCTATGCTTTTCAACTAAGCTGTCCAAGATAAGTCATTTCAGATTTTTCCTAGAAATGTAAAAATCAGTGATATATGGGAAAAAGCATGATAAACTAAAACATTCTGTCAAAATGTACCATTATTGCTGAACTTCCCATGCAAGAGAATTTATTTTCTAGGACATATTAAAAACAATTGGTTTTGACCATCATCATCAGTTCTGGTATGCTTTTCAGCAGCTGCAAGAGCAAATCAGTAACTCAGAACATTCTCTAGGGGCGGCCCTGTGCACAACACACCTGAGCATAACCTAAGTATTGCTGAAAATAGTTCAGATTGGCCCCAGTTCATCTGTGGTGACTGTTCAATGCAAAAGGACAGGCAGCATTAGGTGCCACAACTTCATTTTTATTGGAGTTGAGATCCTACCCCCACCTTGTGGAAACAGTGAAAGATCAGCATGTGCCGTTGTCACTGTGCAAGAACCGTCATTGTGATTTGTATCTTGCATGAACTGCAATAAGAGAAAGGAAAGCTACTCATTCATGTGATTGTCTAATGAGAATGATGTTCATGTTATTCTCGCCATAGAGACACATTTTGATCCTCATTTTATTCTTATTTTTGTATAACTTCATTTCTATTCCTGTGTTATGTTAGGCTCAGGAAAGGATCTAGTGCCTGAAGTTGAAGCTCATGCTGTAGAACTTACTGTTGTCTTACATCTGTTTTTTATGGTTGTCTGCAGAAAGAGTTTATGAAGCAGGTCCAGTCCAGTGGAGTGTTGATGGTATTTTCCCAGGCCTGGGTTGAAGAGCTGTACCACCAGGTACTAGAAAGAAACATGCTGGGGGAAGCTGGATACTGGGGAAGCCCTGAAGAGCACAGCCTTCCACTTATCACCATGCTGACTGGTCAGTGCTATGTTATGATGGAAGGGGCTAACTTTCAAACGTGTCTGAAACAAGCTACAATAACACACTGCTTCATTCCATTACAGACAGAAAAGCATGTAGTCGTGCAATGTGTGGTGTTTCACTATAGTACAAGTAAAGAAAGAATCAGATTGAACTGTGGAAGGTACTTCAGTGCTTGTTCTGGATCAGGTAGAAAGCTTTTGAAGCCTGAGTTTAAAAATAAAACTCCTGAAACTTAGTAGTAGTCTTGATTCTGTGTGGCCAATGTGACCAAAAGCTGAATAGACTGGAATATCCCGTTGTCTTGACTTATATGTTATCATCTGTGTGGTGGCAGTGTCCCAAAGTCACAGTTATTATGAGGATCCAAATGAGCAGAACCCCCTCTTTATTCCCTGCAGAGAAATGCTTGCTAATTGAGATGAATGATCAGGATATGGCCAAAAAACGGCTCTGTTATTTTCTCAGAAAGGTGGCTGCCTGATACTTCAAGAGGTACATGCGTTGTTTCAGAAGGAAATACGCTTCTTTAAATACTTCTGGATCCAGTAAGCTAGTGATCCTCCAAAAAACCTATCTGTAAAATAATATGAATTTTGGTTACCTTTAGAAAATAACATACTGTGTTTCTTTTGAATGACTTGCAGTGTAGAAACCTGATGTATATAATGAATATACCTGAATCACACTGCTGCTAGGCTCTCTAGTCATTTGCAGGCTAAGTGGCTCACTGAACTTCACCGAGCTATTTCAGTTTACACGACATGAAGATGTGATCTGCAATTTTCTACTTCCATAGCACATCCTCAGCAGTGCCAGTGTCCTTCATAAAGTTGCAATTTTTAAAATCTGTCCAAAGATACATTGAAGTGTATGTGTAAGAGGAGTTTTGCATATTCTGGTCAAATGAATACAGAAAAGAATGCTAGTCAGTATTTACTTAACTCCTAAAAGTATGATGGAGACAGGGGGTGTAGATTTGTTCACTGAACCAAAGCATCTTTTAGTTCTCTCAGCTTCAGCTGTGGTAGGTTTGGTACCTGCTAATGACAAGTGGTAAGACAGCTGTTTTCTTGATGTCATAGCAAAGCCATTTCAGTATGCCTGCAGTGCAATACAAATATAAACAATGGAGTGTGATCCTGGAAGTCTTCCAAAGACTGGGCTCCCCTTGGTTCAGATTTGTGATATGCCAGGGATATGCCAAATGGCGCTAGTGAGAAGCTGAAAACCTGGAGGACCTTTAACAAGTGCTGAAAAACAATCCTTAGCTTCATTTGAGGAAAAAATCAAATGGGATCTGCTGAAAGGCAACAACATGTCTATGATATTGTGTTGATATAAAATGCATTATCTATTTGAATGTATATACTATATGATTACAATGAGGTAATTAAAACAGTGTATGCAGGGAGGACACCGGCTTCAGCTAAGCCATTAACTGGTAATCAAAGAGCAATTCTCTGAGAGGTTTTGCTAATCGTTTTGAGCTCAGTGTTGCCTTTAAGTGTCGAGTGATAAGTAGTCAGTTGGGAAGCTGAAGAAAACACTCTGGAAAAATAATAGCCGTGAAGTATGTGGAGAAGAGAGAGACAGACAGCGGCTTCTAGAAAGCAAGTCAATCTGATGTCCCTAATACTAAATTCTGTGTTACAAGATAGTCTTGTGTTGGAGAAAAGGTTGCATTTGTTTTGTTGAGATTGAACCCACACAGGTCTACTAAAAAGGACAGGATCCCAGTGTGTCTGGGGGACTCTGAGGTCTGGGAACACACAGTTACAGAATTTAGCAGGACTTGAAATGAAATACTGAGAAATGCAGAGATTTAAGTGTGCAGGAGGTCCTAAACTGTCAGAAATACCATGGAATCTTTACCAAGAGTTCTGCTGAATATGTAACTTCGTGGGGCTTTTGGGAGCAGGGTATTTTCCCTCTACAAGAAAAAATTTGTTATACTAGGCAAAGCATAAGGTGCCACAGCTTATGTTTATAGCAAGGCTTCACAAGGCTGCCAGAAAAGAGCAACTAAAAAGCATACCTGAGAAATCAGGAGCACTAGAACCTACTTGAACAAGGAGCCAGTAGGAGATGCTTTCCTTATGCCATCTGTGTGTTGAATAGTAATCTGTTTTTTTTTAATGTTCTGGCAGACATCGATGGCTTGGGAAGCAGTGCAATTGGTGGCCAATTGATGGCATCTGCTTCAGCTCAATCTCCTCTTTCCCAAAACCGGAAGACAGATGATTCTGTTGTTGCAGGTATTGAGACTGTATTGTAAGCACAAGTGTACGTACCAGTGGTGGGTTGTTATAGCCGGTAAACATATTCAAATTGGGGGTTAACAATTTAAGGGTTGAAGGAGGTATGTCAATACATCTTACACTTGAATCAGATAGACAGTCCAGTATGCAGAGGACAATTTTTGTTGTTGTTGTTGTTGATTTGTTTAAGCACTGATGCTCTTATGTCATTTTCCAATAGTAGTAGTAATGTATTTCTCACTCCAGGAGTTGCTTTTGCCCGATACCTCCTAATCGGCTGTTGGAAGAACTTGATTGACACTTTGTCCACACCACTAACTGGTCGCATGGCAGGCAGCTCCAAGGGGCTGGCATTCATCTTGGGAGCAGAAGGAGCCAAGGAGCAAAACCAGAAGGAGAAGGACTCCATCTGTGTGAGCCTGGATGGACTGAGGAGGGCAGCCCGGCTGAGCTGTGCTCTAGGTACTGCTGTGTGTAGGTTGTCATGGCAAGCTTATAAAATAGGATGATAACTTTCTGTGAATGAATTTGGGAGAGAGAAAAGCAGCATCCTGTTCTGGTCTGGGATGATCAAAGAACCTGGACTGTAGAACTCCCCATGGAGTCCACCTGACCTACAGCATAGACATACCCATCCATCTTTCCTTGGCACAAACTGTTGTTCAAATTGCATGGGGTTAGGGAGGAAATGCTGGTTAAACATTGTGTTGTTGCTTTACAGGAGTTGCTGCTAACTGTGCATCTGCTCTTGCCCAAATGGCTGCTGCCTCCTGTGTCCAAGAAGAGAAAGAGGAAAAAGAAATCCAAGAGCCCAGTGATGCTATAGCTCAAGGTAACAATGTGATTAAGTGATCTACCTTATCTCATATTGCCTGCAGAGATGCATGTGGAAGGTACTTTGCTATACACAGAAGAACAACAGAAGGAGATTTCACTATTGTGTATTACTTGCTTGTAGGTATACAGGATGTAAGTCTAGAGGCTTCAATACATGTCCTGCTGTCCTAGGTTCTTAACATTAGATCATGTTAATTGTAGTTTATACAGAACTGAAATTAGTTGAATAACAGATAAGGCTAATTGCATTTTTGAAACATGCACTTTCTAAACCTTTTGATACTGGTACAACCAAAAGGCATCAGAGAAACAGTATTTTGTTAATGTGTTGTGTGATAATATAAGCTGAGCTTGCATCCCTCTCCCTGACTCATCCGTACATCCTCACTTGCTTTTTTCATCATCAAATATTTAAAATTATTTATGAATCACGTTAATGAATCTGGAATTAATAAAATTATTTAACAGCTAAAAAATTCTGCATCCCTATAACACTACTTCAAACCCAGTGGAAGTCAGTAAAGTCAGTTGTTGTCTTTGATGCCTGGCTGGAGTTCAGATAACGCCTGATTTCTAATGGCATGAAACCCATAACAAAACATAGTGTTGCACAAATGACCCTGCTTGGCACTTTAATTTGGTGTCTCAGTAGAGAGAAGAAAACTGAATAGGCCTGAACACAAACTATCTTTTAACCACTGTGCTCAATATAACTGAAGTGAGTTGGCCAGGCCGCATTGAGGCAAAGAGGAGGTAGCCTTGGTGGCCAGAGGCCAACAGATGTGTTTCATGAAAGCTTGAAAAGCTTCAAAATTTGTTTCAATTCCAAAGCAGCAAGAAAATTAAGCTTTTCAGAGATTCTTATGAAAAAGAACGAGGTCCAAATGCTTGTAGTTCAGATCAGGATTAGTTTTACTTTGACAAGAGTATCTATTATCAAAAGCTCTTTGATGAGACTTTCATATGGAAATAGATATGAAATCTTTAAACCCTTTTTTCTGTAGCAAATGAGATTTTGGTAAAATAAATAAAAATCCAGCCAGCTCCAAAAAGAAACATGTAATATTGCTGGCAATGCTACATCCGTTCTGTGGGCACCAAGATGTGAATTTGAGGGTGGAGGGGTGTCAATCTCAGACTGATTTTTCAGGCACATAAAATCAGTCCAAATGGAATTTTCATTTTAAAACCGCCTTATGTTTATGAAGAAGAAATGGGGTTCTGGGGTTTGTTTTTTTGTCTGAAATCCACATTCTTTCGTAGCTTTCAGACTGTATACCTTTACCACCACCATATATACAAACAAATGTTTGTTTAAAAGCTGGAGAAGGTAACGTTCTTTTTATTTTTCATGCTGCAGTGAAACAGAAAGTGGAGCAGAAACTGGAGCAGATGGGGAAGGTGCAGGGAGTCTGCCTACACACTGCTCACGTTTTGTGTATGGATGCAGTTCTTAACGTGGGCCTGGAGATGGGAAGCCACAATCAGGACTGCTGGCCTCATGTGTTCAGGTACTCAGCAGTTTTCCCAAAAGAAAATGAATTTATACCATGTTGCCTGAAAGTACCAGACTGAAACAAAGGACTTTACATACTCTGGGAGTCTCCTGTATTACCAGTATCAGAGTGAATTAACTGTTAGTGTCTGTAAGAGAAAAGACACTTCTCACCACTTTTTAGAGACAAAATCAATGCTTAGAAACTTCAACGTTACCAGAAACTGTGGCAGACTCAGGAACCTAAATGGCCTTTCAGGCTCCTCAACTAAGCTGTTCTCTATCTAGGCACATGGGAGGCCAAATGATATAAGAAGACAGGTTATCTGTGATGTGGCTGAGCGCTTTACTTACACTGTGCTTCTGACTTACCCCTGGAGTGCAGATCCAAGCATTTCTTCAGTGAGCCCTCTGATTTAGGGAGACAAGTTGTTGTTGTTCTGGGGGTTTATCCATCTTCTCCTTCTCCTGTTTGTTCTCAGGGTGTGTGAGTACATCAGCACGCTGGAGCACACCCACTTCAGTGATGGTGCTTCCCAGCCCTCCCTTACCATTACCCAGTCACAGCAGGCACCTGGAAGCCTGCACCCAGACTCTGAGCTGGGGGAGTCTCCCCAGGAACTGACTCCTGAGCAAGAGACCACCCTCAGCAGCAATCCTGTTATTCAGCCGGTTTCCATCCAGGAACTCATCAAGGAGAGCAGTAAGGGCAGAGCTTTTGACTTCCGTGGAGGCAGCCTGCTGTGTGGGACCAGTGCTGCCAAGGCTGTTCTCACACTCTCCACGCAAGCTGACAGGTAAAAGCACCACTAGGGTCTCTGTTCCCAAAACAAGACCAAAATGGACCTTTCTGTGGTGCAGTGGGGCCTGATCTTTATGTCTGTTGCAGCTTCTTGCTTTAGTTGAGTTCCACAAGAGAGCTACATATGTGCCTGGGCTAAACCACAACCAGCTATTCCGAAAAGACCTGTTTTTCTGCACCTCTGCTGTACCTGCCCTGCTTTTTGGAAGCATTGGGCTGAATGTGTCTGTGTACAACAATGAATATGCCAACTAAATCACATGCATCCTGGGAGTGGTAGATTTATTGCTTGCATATGAATTAATCTATTGTGTTTGCTCATTAAAGCAGACAAAAAAAGTAGGTGTTTTGTCTTGACAGGAAGGGACTGAGTGACAAGACCAATGTCAGTTAGAAAGCAGCTGCTGCTGTCAGGACGATGTGGACAGCTTGTCAGCCTGCTCCAAGGTGATGGAGGAGGGAGGGCTACCATGCATGGTCACAGACTGGCTAGGTTAAATGTCCTTACATCACAGTCCGCAGACTGATGTGTCACAGACTTCTGTGCTACTTCTGCCATTCATTTGGCAGCCAAGGATACAGTTGAAAACTTCCTGGTTTTGCATGTTTCTAGTACCCTTTTTTCTCCAGCTGACATTTTGTACTCTTGACCTCTACCCATAGGAGGGTGTTATTTGTAAATTCAGAGGAAAAAGTAGTGCGTTCTGACATGCTTGTAGGAGTTTGATTCTGTGCATGGACAGTACCTTTTATTCACTAAGCTCGTGATACAGCTTCTTTCCAAGGATTAGATAACAGCAGTACTGTAATTTTAAGGATTCAGGTTTGTTATTTCAGTGCTGATGTCATTAGGACTCAATTCCCAGTATCCCAGGACAACAGAAAGTTTTTCATGAAAAGCAGTATCAGGAAATCGTAGTTGTGTCAACTTTTGGCTGCACCATGTGAAATTTCTTTGTGATCTCTGGAAACCTACCTCCTATCTAAGCAAAATTTTACTGCTTTAAGGGTACAGATTTTAACTCTTTAAATCTTAAGAGCTCATTGCAGCTGAAAATAACTCTTGTTTATATTCCTAAATAGCAATTCAGATACAGCAACTTTAGGTCTGAGACGTAAATTAATTTGTTTTTCATGTAAGGGGCTCTTCAGACAGAGTGAACTGCTGTAACTCTGAAGTCAGTGAAGCTACGGTGACGTAAATTGTGAGGACTGGGCATATTGTTAATTTTTTGAATTAATGTTCATGAACAGCTTATGGCATTAAGAAACAGTAATGGGAAAATATTGATTCTTTGAAAAAGTGGCTTTTTGTTTTAGTACTGTAGTTGAATCTTGGAAGGGTTCTGGTTGGTTCTACAGCGCTCTGCTTCCCACTCTCCAATTAATAGTACTTCTGGATCGAAGTCTTTCTGTAGCACTGTATAAATGAAGGAACCCTCTATAAACCAATACGTTGCCAGAGGCGACACACAGGGGCTATGTACACATAAAGGTTTTCCCTTTACATGCACATCTAAGTCTCAATATCATGAATTTTTAATTGCTTTCCGTTCTTTTTTTCACAGGCTCTTTGAAGATGCTGTTGACAAGTTAAACTTGATGGCACTGGCAGGCTTTCTTTACCAGCTCAAGAAGGCTTCTCAGGCCCAGCTTTTCCATTCAGTCACAGATACAGTTGATTACTCCCTAGCAATGCCGGGTAAATTGCCTAAAGATCTCTTATGGAGTTCTGTATTTCATATACAACTATACTGTTTGCAGGATTTGCTTTGTATTCTTACAGTTCTAATTTTTCCAATTGAAATATCAAGGTATAAATAAAACAGTGTTTAGTCTAATATGATTTTTCTGTAAGAGCAAAGTCTTTAGAAAAAGTTGAGAACTTTTGTTGGATAGGGACTACATCCACACCTACTGTGAAACGCTTCAGAGGGCATTCATTTTGTTATTAGACTTTGGGGTGTTAGTTATCCACTGATATTAAATCACAGCTCTATTTTGGAGCCTGATCTAGTAAGGAAACTCAGGCTGAATGCACACCTAAGACAGTGGATTTAGGTTAGACATTTGACACATTGGATAACCTCAGAAGTGTTCATAAAATGAATGATAGCAAACAAAGCACACAACTGAAGAATGTAAAGTAAAGCAGTGGCGTTTGTCCTGCTTGTTCTTCCCCAGAAAAGTGGAGCATATACCTTACAGTACAAAACCTGTAAAATATTGTCAGTTCTGTGGCAGACATGGATTTTATCTGGTGTACGTCTCCAGTTTAATTGGTTTCCCCTCTCCTTGAGGTGCTACTTGTCATTATCTCAATATGAAACTTAATTGTTCATTTTTTGCTCCTTCTTGTCTCCAGGCCTCAACATTGATCACCTTTTTTCAGTCAATAGTGACCTTGTTATCTTGTATGTAGCAATAAATCAACTGTAGTTAGTAATAATGATACTAAAACTAAGAGCAATTAATTGCATATATATTTTTATATTAAAAGTGGTATGCCCATATTTTAATCAGCATATTTTAATGAGACAATGAAGTGTGTTTCCAAATGTTGTAAGAGGAAAGGAAGATGAATCCTTTTCAATAGGAAATAAAGAGTGGCTCAGGAGCAGATGATAATTTTCTCAAATTCTCTACTTCACATCCTTTGCTTGGTAAGAAATATAAAAGACAAACCAAAGCTAAATAATTTGCAGTTTATATTCTTTCCTGTAGATGTCACCAAAGGTTTTTTGCCGCTGTTGTTTTGGTTCTCAGTATCAATTGTTTAACTCCTTGCTTAATTTGTCTGCACTTACCCGTACTGGATATCGTAACTGAATTATAATGCATTAGTTTCCCAAGTCTTTATGTCTTAAAAGCGTTCCCTCAAAAATTGATCACTTAAATAAAAATGAAGTGGTTTTAGTACATTGTTCTTAAAGCTTGGGTCCATCTTGTGTTCTTTTACCTACACAGGCATAGGCTGTGTTTTACACTGATTTCTTCCTGGCTGAGTACTATTAATTTCTAACCTGATTTAAATTCCCCTTTAGACATCTAGAGATGGAGGAGCAGCTGTTTGTTAGCTTCCATTTATTTTCTTTTACTTCCTTGTAGGTGAAGTAAAATCTACACAGGACAGGAGAAGTGCACTTCACTTGTTCCGTCTGGGTGATGCCATGCTCAGAATTGTAAGGAGTAAATCCCGCCCATTGCTCCACGTCATGCGCTGCTGGAGCCTGGTAGCACCTCACCTTGTGGAGGTAGGAGTCGGGGAGAAAATGGGAATATGTGCAAGAGATGGCAAAGCCGAAAAAGCTTGAGAAGGCTCAGTAGCTATTAAAATCAATCCTCAACATTATGTCAAATTTGGTCTTGCTCCTGTTGCAGTATCGTATACACTGTGTCATATCTTGTGATACTGCCACTGAGAATTGTACTTTTAAGTAACTGAAATGGCAAGGTCCAGGAACAGTGCATTGGATTTTCGTGATATCATACTTCCAGTTTGTCTGTGGTGAAAAAACTGAAAGCACTTGTAACCTAAGAGGTTTTTTACTTTTTCCATCTATTTTCTGAGTCAAGGCGTACATCCTAACAAGTCTTCCCATAAAAGGATGTACATAAAGCCCACATAAAGTTAGCACAACTGGGAAGATGGTTACATTTTCCCTTTCCTCTTTATCCTTGTGAACCCTGGTCAGTGGCATGCCAGTAGCAGCCATATAATGGATTTCATTTACAAGAAATGACCTTTCCTCAACCAAACTTTCTGTCTTATCTGGTGAAGTGCTGGTGTATTGACTTCTCAGAGCTTTTTGATTTGTATTATTGGTATGAATAAATGTGCAGTACTTGCTTTCTGTTAGTGAGGTACATGGTGTCATGTGCCTAGGTGTGTTGAGAGTTTAAGATGAGCAATTCAGTAAATTGCCATAGCAATTAATTTCATTGACTCAAGAAAATGTGTGGAATATCTTACAACAGAGTTCAGACATTGGGGAGTCTCAGTGGAATACCTCCAAGTGAAGTAGAAATAACAGAGAATAATTTCATCGTATGCTTTAACAGCCCTTTATCTTGAAAACTTAAGTCTCACTTGTCTTTGGATGTCAGCTTGAGACCACTTTAAACACTTTTTATGTTTTGAACGCTATTAAGCCTTTCAAGATCCCAAGTCAGTTTAGACTCCTCAGATCCCTTCCATGTTTTCAGAATGCAAGGCTGGTCAGTCTTTTTGGTTGACTTTAGTGCAGATGAGGGCATTATTGGGAAGGAGCAACATCAGGGAAAGAACAGAATTCAGCATAACCTGCATGGTTGGTCACAACAGAGCAACTTTATATCCACATTCACTGGTGTTTAATTTTTTAATAGCCCTTCCAAAGTGAGCAAGTTCTTATCGCTTTTGAGTTCCATAAATAGCCAAATAAAAAGTGGCATTTGATCACGCTTATATCAAGTATGGTGTGTACATGCAGAAATTACATTTTTGAAGGGAAAAATGGTCACACAGTAGGAACAAAAGACAGCACTTAATATGAGATCTGTTCTGTGTGTTTTGTTGTTTATTTTATTTTTAGCTCTGTGCTTCTTGAATTTTCATCAAACGTTCAGGCATCCATGGGACTCCAAGCAGCTCAGAGACTCAGTCATCTGTTTCTATAGCAGTACTTTCCCATTTTCATTGCAGTGGGGTCCCTGGTCACATTAGTGGTGAAGCCATCTTTAGCATTCAGCAACATGAAGTGTTTCAGTCCCTTAAAACCATCTCACTAAAAGCAAATTTTTTATTTGGACGAAGTCTTATACTCCTCTTCTCCCTGCAGGCTGCCTGTCATAAAGAGAGACACGTGTCTCGGAAGGCTGTCTCCTTCATCCACGACATCCTCACTGAAGTGCTGACGGACTGGAATGAGCCTTCTCATTTTCACTTTAACGAGTCACTTTTCCGCCCCTTTGAACGGATCATGCAGCTAGAGCTGTGTGATGAGGATGTTCAAGACCAGGTAAGTCAGCCCTGATTAGAGTGTCTGTATCTGACCTACCATGCCCATAAGAAGAATGGTCTCCAGAACGCACCTGGTCCGATTGAGTGTTTCCCAAATTCCCTTCAAATGGTGCTCCTTAATTATCTTCAAGGAATCAGGAGGATTCTGCTGACCTAAGCCAGCATTATGGTAGAGTACAGATATCTTTCTGTATTGAAAAAGAGCCATGACACATTGCTCTGATTCAGTGTAACCTACTGTTTTTTTTCTGTAAAGCAGTCGATGAATGGTGTATATGTGGCCCTGTTCTTCAGTCAGGTCTCACCTTAGAAACAGACCCAAAGGCGGTCCTTGAACCTACCAGATTCTTTATTTTCCTGAGATTCTAGCACAACAGGTATTAGAATGGTACCTTCAAAGAATGATTACGTACAGTTGCGGAAGCACTGTGTTTTCAGAACTCTGCAGCTGGTCGCTTACCTGTTTTTTGCTTAGACCAGTTCTTCAGTAGAAGTACACCTGGCTTTGAAGCGATTTAAATAAAATTTTCTATTATATACTTAAAAAAAAAAAGTCTAGATTTTGAAATCTAGATAAAACATCTAGAATCTAGAAAAGTGTTTAAAGCCATCCTGATTCCTTTGTGGGTCCACCTATGTATCAGTTTTGTTTTTTGTTTTTATTCTTTCAACCTTTTCTACAATGTCTGCAGGTGGTCACCTCTATAGGAGAGTTGGTGGAAATGTGTTCCACTCAGATCCAGTCAGGGTGGAGACCCCTGTTCAGTGCCCTGGAAACAGTTCACAGCGGCAATAAGTCAGAGGTTAAAGAGTACCTTGTAGGAGAATACTCTATGGGTAAGGACTTACTGCGCTGACTGTGCAGTTTGTTTGTATGTGCTTTTGTTTCCCTGTTTTATTTCTTGGGGACATAATAAATAACTCCGTCTGTTTTAAATGCCCTACCTGAACAGATGCTCTGAAACAGTATAGCTCACAATGTAGCAGTGGCACTATAATACTCTAGGATTATACTGAAGTATCTGGTTTATCAGTTGGATTGGGAGGGAAAGCAGAGGTAATGTTCTTTTTATCCTTTAGGTTCTGGCAGATGAGTAGAAATAGAAAGAAACACTTCAAACCTATTGGAGTATTTTTGAGCAAAACAGTAGTGCGGGAGTACTGAGAATGGCTGGGCCCTCATCACTGCCCTGCTTGGGCAGGGAAGCATTCTGCATATAGCCACCACTTTTCATGTGGACTGTCTGTCTTGCTAGGTGAAACCTATTGCTCTTACCCATCGAGGTCAGTTAGTGTGATAGTCCAGGCAGGTGCTGGTCCAAGCCCTTAACCACAGGGATTCAAGTTACTAGTGCTGTTACAAACTATGTCTGCTGTATGAATGATTCTACATCTGTCTGAGATGTTTGCTTGTATGGAAGCTGAGGAAGAAGGGCAAATAATTTTAATCTGTTCTTTTGCCACATTGGAAGGTGTTTTTCAATGTTACAAGTCATGTATGAGGGATATGGTTTACCTCCTAAATTTTATCTTTCAGATCTGTTATGATCAATGGCAAAATGCAAGTGTGTACAGCTTTTGAAGACTGATAAACTACTTAGGAAAAACAAGGCTGTTTTGTCACTGTATCAGAATACTCAGAGTAGTTTTTCCTGTGAGTGCTGTCAACTTGACAGTTATCACGGACTATACCACAAACCTCCACCAAACAGAAGTGTTAGCTACTCACCTGAATTCAAGAGCTCAAACCTGTTCTTACCATTTGGGCAGTGGTAAGCTGATATTTTTCATAGATAAGGCAAAGAAGGAAGTCTGTATTACTTTCTGCATAGAGTTACACAAGTTGCATCAGGAGCAAGAGAAGAAAGCATATTAGGTTTTACTTCTAAGACCACTAGAGCATTTCTGTCTCTGCCCAGAATCGAAGAGATTCTACAGATTCAGTTAAATCATTAAGAAACTGTTGGAAAATCACCCTTATGTGAGATGGTGATAAGTTCTCATCTTATTATTTCCACAGGGAAACGCCAGGCCCCAGTGTTTGATGTCTTTGAAGCATTTCTAAACACAGACAGCATCCAGGTCTTTGCCAATGCCGCCACCAGTTATATTATGTGCCTTATGAAGTTTGTGAAAGGACTGGGTAAATATTTTTATTTTCCTTTTATTTTATTAAGCCGTAGTAAGACAAACTTGATTCTGCAGAAGATGAGAATCTTGTTGTGTAATACAGAGTACAGTAGGGAGGAGCGAGGCAGTGAAGAAATTGAGTCCAGAATGCTTAAAAAAATAATAATCATCAAAATCAAGGGAGTATTTCAGAAACATTTTTAATGCTGTCAAGTCTTCAAGTTGTTATAGCAGCAAAGGTACATCTCTCTCTCTAAAATGTCTTCGGTGTCATTTGATGTTATTTACATTATGACTTGCTTACATTCAATTAAAAGGAAATACTGGAGATATGGCTTGGCATTGTGCAGTGACAGCAGTGACTGTAACAGCAGGTACATTTTACATTCAGTGGTCAAAGCCATGTGGTTCCTTTGTACCCTTTCCCACCTCAACTGCAGAACTGTTTGGCACATGCAATGCTGCAAACCTGCTGAACCTTACATCATGAGCACTGCAGCTAATGACACTTTGTCCTGTGATTAGTTTTCCTGTTGTGTTTCTGAGGGCAGCAGAGACCAGGTGCACCAAGTCAAAGTGACCCTGCAGATTAATTGTCGTTCTTCACCAGACGTCAGAACAAAGGCAAATGCTGTTGGGTCGTTCTACCCACATGTTCCCTTGCTTACCTTGATGATTAGAATTTGACACTTTTCACTGAACTGTGGCATTGATTTTTTTCCTTATGTGAAATGCAGAACTTCTAATGAGCAGTAAAATGGAACTTTGTTTCTTTTCTTCTGTCCCTCCCAATGCTGCCTTTCCCACGCCCAGGGGAAGTAGATTGCAAGGAGATGGGGGACTGCATGCCAGGATCAGGATCAGCATCTACAGACTTGTGCCTTCCCGCGCTTGATTACCTCAGGAGATGTTCTCAGGTATGCTGAATAATCTTATACAGGAAGCAGTCCTGACCTCCAGTCTTTGCATCAGTCATCAGATAATTTGCATAAACACAGCAGAATTTGTTATAAGTCTGGCAATAATAGGCTGCACTGCCTGATAGAGTGGTGATCTGAAGGAGTCATGCATTCTAGGCCAGCTAACAGTGGGAAAACAGAGGAGATAACAGCACTCAGAACCAAGGAGCATGTGGGAAAGTGTGAATGTTCAAAACCCAGTAGTAACACATCCAAACCTACATTAATTCCTATTTAAATAGTTACTGGAAACAGAGCTGGAAATAAAGGAGAAAAAAAAATCAGTGACAATTCTGAGATCTTAAGAAGAGCAACGGGTTACACCCTCTTAAAACACAACAGCAGCTTATCTGTACCGTGAAAATACATCTGAAGCTCAGGGCAAATCTCTAACAATTAGAATGTTGGCCTGTTCCCTGTAATCTCCATGCACACAGCACAGATTATTATCCAGGGTTATTAGGATGTTTTTGTGATATTTTATAACGTTGTTTGTATTTCTGTAGTATCTGCAGGTCTTTGTATTGGACCCAGGCCATCTTTTTTCTAGGTATGATAAAAACACATAACAAAGGACATAGCAATAGCTGAAAGGACTTGCTGTCTAAATTCAGTGATAACAGGTGGATTCACTACACTGACTGGGCAGAAAAGGAAAGAATAAGGCAGCTCAGCCTAATAAACAGCAGATATACCAAATTATACTTACTATTTCACTCATCTCAAAAAATTTAGTGAATGCAGTGTATATATCTAATGTATGTTCTGTCTATACATTATGTGTATCACATCACTCCTCCTCATCCTTACAAACCCCAGTCCACTGTGAGGCAGAAACGTTTTCTCCTTTATAAAAGAAGTCATTTTTATCTTGTTATACATTTTAACTAGCCAGTAGAAGAAAAAATCGGATGATTAAAAAGAAAGCCTGTCTGTATATTGCAAATAAATGGTTTACTTTAGAAAGACCCAAGAAATAAAACACTAGTAAGCATCCCAGCTTACCAAATGTGTAAGTATTAACTTCATCTATAGCATAATTCTGCAAATTCTGTATTTGCTATGTAATGGACAACCCAGGCAATGAAGCTCTGCAGTGAACCAGTACAGGTGCTTTTACCAGTATTTACATAGCCCTTTCAGAGCTCCAAAGTATTCTGTGTACAGTTAATGGAGCTTCTTAGGGCCNAGTTGTTAGCCAAAATCTATAAAATGCCCCTGAAACCCATCTTCCTCAGTGGCCGGCTGGTTAATTTGCCCCGAAGAG